>JAURVB010008208.1:0-56304 GCA_033002965.1 Piper betle | reverse complement strand
GGACGTTAGAGATAGATTTTCAGCGAGGGGCTCCTCTTCTTCCTTCTTCATTTCCTACTTCTTTCTTCAGCTCTTTTTTTCTTTCAATGCACTTGAGTATAATTTTTCTTTGATAAACATATATTGAATGTTATTATTTTCATAATCCTTTCATTAATTAAAATGTAAAAATAATTAAAATTTTAAAATCATATCAATCATTTTAAAATCCTATTAATTTATATTGTTATTTTCAGAATTATTTTATTTAATTAAATTACAAACATGATAAAGATAGAAAAATTAAACTTTTATATTTTTACAAATTTTTATCAATATTATTTAATTTTATTAATTTAGTAATTTTTTAATTAATTAAATTAGAAATATAATTAAGATGAAAATTCTTATCTTTTTGAATTTTTTTTGTCAAATCATATTAAGATTATTCTTTTTGAAAATTTTAATTGATTAAATTTGATATTTTGAAACCTCTATAAAATAGCATATAATATTTTAGAATCTTTTTCCAATCCTATTAGTATATTTATTTTCGGAATTACTTGATTAAGTAAATAAAAAATATGATAAAGATGGAGTTTTGTATTTTTCATCTTCATCTTATTTGCAATTTGATTAAGTATAAGGATAATTAAAATTTTCTCAAAATAACAAGTTTTTTTGCCAAAGCTATTAATATTATATTTAACTAGAACATATTAACTTTTTAATCAAATTAGAATATATCATTTTTAAAAAATTATTGCATTGTATTAATCATGTTTATAATTGAGTCCCAATTTAACTAACATATACAATTTTTTCCCAAAATTTACGAAAATAAAAAACTAAATAAATTGACATATATTATATTTTAAGTTTGATTCAAATTGTATAATAGATATAAATCCAAACAAAGTGAATCTTTTGAGTAGAGTTAATTCTAATTCTAATAAAGGTATTAATAATTATAATTTGAGTATATTAATTTTTAAAATTATAATAAACTATAAAAAATATAAAATCTAATTAAACGTGTACCTCACGATGTGGGAGAACATTTTTGAAAAACAAATAAAATTTAGAGAGAAATATAATTTTACCAAAAATAACTATTTAAAAAACGTATGATATAATAAACAAGAATTTATATATATTAGAGGCATAATTTTAATGTATACGTAATATTATCAGAAGACAAATAATTATAATTAATAAATATATATATATATATATATATATAAAACATAATGTATTAAATATAATTAATATATTGAAGAAAAGACATACCCGCGCAACTGGCGGATATAACCCTAATCGAAGCAATTAATTTAATCAGACCGGAGAAAATTATAACTGCCATGTTGGCGCCATCCGTCGCCTCCCCTCACTCACTAGTCACTCCTCTTCACATCTTCTTAATCATCATCTTCAACCCACTTCCCCTTCCCCATGCATGCCTCGAGATCGAACGTCGAACGATACACTGCTCGCATTTCATCTCTTCTTCTTCTTCGCAGTGTCTGGCTGGTCTAGACCAGTTTTTGGATCAGCATGGATGATTTTAATTCTCGCGCTGGGAAACTACCTGTCAGCCCCACCAGTAGCCAAGCGCTTCCGTTGTGGGACGACATGGTCAGCGTCGGTAAATCGGCGTTGCCGCCCGATTATGAGTGCATTGCGGCAATTGAAGACATACTGCAATGGGATCCATTTGTTGATGAAGTCCTTGGCGCCAATCCCCTGAAATCTGATGCTACTGACTTCAAAGTACACAGTGATGGTTTGGACGTTGCAAATGAGAGTGCTGTTCCATTGTGTTATGAAGAGAAGAATCAAGTTGGAAGTGGCAGTCAAGGTGTCGGCGGCCATGATCATCATGCTCAGCAAATTGAACTATACCCCCGTCCATTCCCGGCGCTTCCAACAGACTGCGATTCATGTGAACAGCTCAGACAAATAATTCATTGTTGTGGTATGAAGTTTTATATATATATATATATATATATATGGCACAGATTGATATAGTTTGTTATGATCTGAAGAAACCCATGATATTCCATCAAATCAATGATCAGTCATAAGATACCTGATTAATTACATGTTCCTCACGTTTCTGGACTACATGTTTCTGCAATATGTTTGCTGTAGTTTTGAGTATATTATGCGTTGTTTTTCATTCTTATATGAATAACTACAAATTAATAGGGTAATGGTTACAGTAGTAAAGGAGAATAATTGGCAAAATTTTCACTTCTTTGATGATTCCAGAAAAAAACCACACAACAATGATAAATAAGATGATTGATTATTGTAAAATATTGAAAATTATTAACATTTTCTTTTGTTATTATCCTATAGAAATTGTGACCAAGAGATTGGAGATTCACAGGAGGATCAATTCTTCATACCATGTCATTATTTGTACAACCTATATTGAGACAGGAGGTGTTGCTGTTACATTGCATGACACGATTGAGTACGTTTTTTATTAATTAAATTAAAAATTTTTTATATTTTTAATTATTTGTTTGGTTTGTCGTGCTTAATACAAGAGTAAAAACTGTTGCATTAATTTGAATGTGTGATATTATTTTATTAATAAAAAGATGGCTTTCTTATACGTATACGTACTTAGCATTGCATCGTAATCGGTATTGCATAGTTCTTTATAAATAGACTGCAAAGCACTTCATTAAAATTGTGATTTTATCATACATCATCACCCCGTTCAGAAAAATACTCTTAACCAATTTTGAATCACTATATTTAATTTGTTCGAGTATCTTAGCTATACATTAACGTCGTTTTATAGAAAATGTATATTGAATCTAGTACCTCTAATCATTGTACTTTTCTTTTCAGGCTTGAACACTTGGAGATGGCGCAACCTTTGCTGGCGAACTACTTTCGTCTTCAAGACGAATGTAGTAATATTCTGGTGTACGACACGGGCAACATCAACGAGGGCGAACATATTGGACGCCTCCCATCTACGTCAATTGCTCCCTTCCAACCCTCTCCAAAATGGAGTGAAGGCCATGATCATGCCGATCCTTCAATGAATCTTATGCAACCGTTTAGTTCTTCAAGTGGGTATTCTTAAAATTTTCATTCGTTTACAAAAACATGGTTGATTCAAAAACTGAGTACCACCATTTTTTCTAGGCCGACCTTCGTATCATCAACAGGAGAGGGGCAACTTAAGTGGTCCGACGGGGGAATTCATTGGACTTCCAAGACTTCCAGCCAAAAGCCACGGAGCAATGCAGGTAACTAGCCCATCTATTAATGTTTCATTGTTGTTCTAACCATTCTATTATTTTGTTACTGTCATCTTATTCTATTAGCTGGTAGCTCTAGTACTCATTTGTATTGGTCTACAGAATATGAGAACATGTTTTCTTTATTGTTGCAGAGGGAGAGAACTGCAAAGATGGATCTGAAGGACTTGAAAAGCTACATGCATCTTACCGAAGTTGAAGCTGCAAAAAGGTTGGGCGTTTGCGCCAGTGTTGTAAAGAAAATTAGACGAAGGAGTGGCTTGACAAGATGGCCATACCGAAAGGTCATGTTTGCTAATTTCTAATCTTAGTGTTGTGATGTAGGAACTGAAGTCAATTTAAATTTCGAAATTAAGTATTTTTTTAAAGAAAAGTATGCTAACATTTGATTTTGTATCTACCCTTGGCAGGTTAGGTCCATTGACCGGAGCATTGCTGCCCTTGAGCAGAGCCTAAAGGAGGAGAACGACCCCAGGAGGAAGGTTGACATGCTGCGCGAGATTGCCCGCCTCCGTAAAGACAAGGAACTTGCATGCCGAGGCAATAGTACTGACGGTAACAATGAGCAGATCGAGGCGGAGAATATTGACAGCAATTGATTGAATCGATTAAAAAGGGGTTTCAGTAATTGTCAGCGTTTTTTAGTAAGTTTTGTTGCTGATGCATGATTTATTTTCTTTATAGCATTTTCCTTTTGAAGACTTTTGTGACAATTTTTATCCTTTCCATTATTTAAAGATGTTTGGTTGAGATTTTATCATTTTGGTTTGATTGGCGTGAGACAAGTATTTCGCCCATGTAAGATAATGTTATTTTACGATGGTGCCATATTTTTGCATCTTATGCCCTTTATAAACCGACGTCCAGCTCGTGTTATAACATTATTATAACTTAGATTAACTATTTTTTATTAATTAATGTAGAGATCAGATGTAACAACCCGCCTGTTCCACAAGCAAAGTGTTATAATGTAAAACTAAAAGCTTCATAAACTAATTTTTCTATTAATTTAACACCTTAACTAATACTTTAAGTGTAATAATAGCCTATCATTTGTCCTTGACTCTAACCCATTTGATCAAAACTCGCACTTGCGGAGGCAATTTACGTTAATAATAAAAATACTAAGTCATGTAATAATAAAAAATAAATCAATATATAATGCAACATTATTCATTAAGTCTTTTATTAATTATGAGTCTATATTGAATTTCAATTATATGAATCATGCATGAACTTATATACACAACCCACAAAGCATTGGGAGAAAGATCAATCCTCTTAATTAAATATAGTCCAAAAGATGCCATCTTTAATCAATTAATATTATTCATGCCAAGTAATATTTTTACATATGTAAAAGATAAACCCAGTAATAAAATGCACAACCTAAATAACTTAGTAATTATTATTTATACAAAGTCGCTAAATATTTGGAACTATGTTGAAATAGTGCATTAGGGCACTTTTAAACTCGGTACAATATATTATCCTCTTATTCACCTGTTAACCGATCATCAATCTACTCTATTTAACTACGTGGCTCATATCCTAATTATTAGCAATATCATGAACTTAAGAATAATGAGGACTAAAAATATTAAGAACCTAATGACATTTAATACTAACTCATGCATGAATGAATCAATATTGAAATCAAACAACCAAGGCATCACTGCATCAACAAAGATAATGCATGGCACCGCTACCCAGCGCTGCATGCATGATGCCTCTGCGGAGACGGCAGCACATCGGGTAGCCAAAATGGGGGCTGAATGCCGTTGTTTCTCAGAAACGATGATAATTAATGGCTTCTACCATTCATTTTAAGTAACCCATATATTAGTTGGTATATTTAACACGATCAACCTGCCTGCATTACACGATAATTAAACTAACAGGTATTTGTACACAACAAATCCTAAAATACAACCGTGTAAGGATTTCAATACATGATCTATCCAAAACAGTCACACTTATAACGAACCATTCATGTGCACGACAATAAAAAGGCAATTGCGTAGCTAATACTAATGGATAAAAAAAACAATGGCTAATATCATGATTAACAATAAGAGGTATGTACAGCAACATGTACATCTATATAGAGGGCTGCTATGGTGCGCTGCCCTCTTTTTGGCAGCACACCATGCGGCGCCAAATCTAGGTCGCCCCAAACCCGCCCGACCGTCCATCCGCCCATCCGCCCGCTCGCGCCAACCGCCCGCCTGCGGGGCGGCGGCGGGGGGGGGAGTTGGAAGGGCACGGCTGGGGCCGAGGGGGAACCGGGGTGGGGGCGCGGTGGCAGGCCCTGGAAGGAGCGGCGCTTGGAGAGGCAACGACAGGCGGGGAGACGGCTCGGGGCCGCCGGCGCGGCGGCGGGGGCTAGGGTAATCGACGGGCAGGGCAAGGGGCCGCGACCGGGGGGGCGCCGGCAGGGGGGACGAGGGTGGTCGACGGGCGGATGGGCACGAGAGGGCGGCAAGCGGACGAGCGGACAAACGGTCGGGCAGGTCTTGGGCCGGTCTGGGGCCTATCAAATCTAGGCCGCTGGATTTCAATCCAGCGGCCCAGATTTGGCGCCACATGGTGCGCTGCCAAAAAGGGCAGCGCACCATAGAATTTCTACGTCTATATATATAGAAATAAGTTTCCTGTACTTTAGCACAGCGCCCAGCCATTGGATTTTATCCAACGGCTGGGAAAAAATAAAGGATTGAAGGGGGTACCTTCCTGCCGTTGTCGCGCCGCTCCGACGGTTGCCGCCGTGCCGCTCCGACGGTCGCCGCCGCGCCCTTCAGACGGCCGCCCCCGCCCTCCCACAGCTGCGGTCGCCCCTGCCCTCTGACATCCGCGGTCGCCCCTGCCCTGCCCCCGCTTGAAGCCGCCCCCCCCCCGTCGCGTTCCCCACCACCTCCCTGCCCCCGCTCGCACTTGCCGCCCCACCCTCACGATCCCCTCACTCCCACGACCCCCTGCGGTATAAGCTGGCGGCTAGGTCGCTCGGCGGTGGCGATGCAAAACAGAGGGGGGTGGCGAACATGGGAGGGCAGTAACGTAATAAAAATTTTACTCGGTTATGGCTCGAGTCAAGTTTTATAATATTACCAAATAGATCCCAAAAAATATAAAAAATACAAGAAAACACCATAAAATAAAACAATTGAATTCTAATGGATTATTTTATTTTATGGTATTTTACTTTATTTTTTCACATTTTTTTGAAATTTATTCGTAATATTGACTCGAGTCAGGACGAGTCAAGTTTTTATTACAAAATTGCTAGGTGACAGCGTTAGTGAGGTGGGTGAGAAAAAAGGGTTGATGGAGAAAAATGAAACAATAGCAATTTTATAATAAAAACTTGATTTGCTCTCGATTTAAATTAATATTACGTAATACATCTCGAAAGATTAGAAAAAAATAGAGTAAAATACCATAAAATAAAATAATCCATTAGAATTCGATTGTTTTATTTTATGGTATTTTTTGTATTTTTATATTTTTGGGATCTATTTGGTAATATTGACTCGAGTCGATATCGAGTCAAATTTTTATTACAAAACTACCCCTATCTATTTCTTCCTTCTTGACTCGTGTCAATATTACAAAATAAATCCCAAAAAATATAAAAAAATATAGGAAAATATCATAACACAAAATAATCAAATTCTAATGGATTATTTTATTTTATGGTATTTTACCCTATTTTGGTCATATTTTTCGAGAGTGGTAATTTTGTAATAAAAATTTGACTTGATCCCGACTCGAGTCAATATTACAAAATAAATCCCAAAAAATATAAAAAATACAGGAACATATCATAACATAAAATAATCAAATTCTAATGGATTATTTTATTTTATGGTATTTTACCCTATTTTGTTCATATTTTTCGAGAGGGGTAATTTTGTAATAAAAAACTTGACTCGGTCCTGACTCGAATCAATATTATAAAATAAATTTTAAAAATAAAATAAAATAAATTTGTAATAAAAACTTGACTCGGTCCAACTTGAGTCAATATTACGAAATAAATTTTTAAAAATAAAATAAAATAATTTTGTAATAAAAACTTGACTCGGTCCCAACCCGAGTCAATATTACGAAAGAAATCCCAGAAATATAAAAAATAGAGTAAAATACCATAAAATAAAATAATTAAGTTCTAATGGATTATTTTATTTTATGGTATTTTATTTTATTTTTTAATATTTTTCGGAGGTATTTCGTAATATTAACTCGAGTCAGGAGCGAGTCAAGTTTTTATTACGAAACTAACCCTGCCCATTTCCTCCTCCCCTGTTTCGCCGGCGACTCTATTTCATCGCCCCTTTTTGCCGCACCACCTCACCGATGGCAACCTCACCGCCGGCCGCCCACTGCTAACTAGGGACACCTCACCATCGCCTGCCTTCCTTCCCCCTCTCCCTATCGATTTCATTCTCGGCCACCACTGCCGCCCACCTTGTATGCTTCACCGCCGAGCACCAACCCCGGATAATTTCCGGCGGGTGGGGGGCCGGAGAAATGCAACACAGCCAAGTTGGCTGTGCTGCATTCAGCCACCTCTCTCTCCCTCTCTCTCTCTCTCTCTCTCTATATATATATAAAGGTACCTAGAAAGGAACAAGGGAAAGAAGGAAGGAATAGGACTAACGTGGAGAAGAAGAGGCATGCGGAGATGGCTGACCCTTTCCGCTCCCATCCTATTTATCTAACCATGAGGAAAACCTGATCTTGGTCTCCTAACCGACTCTTAGAAATCTCCTAAAATCAATTATAAAACTTTCTTATATTTATCTTATCATTATAGATAGAATTTTGCTTGCTATGAAAAATTTTGTAAATAAATTTATGACCTTACCCATTAAGCTTAATACTTGGACCGGACAATGGACCCAACAACAAGGCCCAGCCCAACCCCCATGCGATCTTCAACAATGTAAGCCCAGCCCATGATCAAAAGAGGGAACGAGCCCGTGACGTCATCTCCGCGTCATCTATTGCCTCGTAGATTCGGACCAAATCTATCTTCATTCTTCCTCCAACATCTGTTCTCCACCTTTTCCCCTGTCCTCGCCCCACCATCGAAGAACAAAGAACACGACGAAACTAAAGCTTCGATCTTTAGGGTTTCTTTTGGTAGTGCTGAGCAGCCCTTCTGGCTTGGGCGGCAGGTGTACAGGATATATGGATTTTGTGGAAGATTGGTTGGGGGTGGGTGTTGAAGAATTTGAAGCAGCATGTGATCCGTCTGACAATGGCTGGGCCAGCTCTACAGCTGTCCCCCAAGAGACGTCCTTGTGGTTCGCCTTCCTAGGTGACTTTCCTCTTCTTGTGTTGTACTAAGACTAACTCTTGCTTACGAGCAGCAGCTGCGGTTGGTTAACCATTGGTGCCAGTAGCAGCAGGCAGCTACAACAGGAACACTCTCCAATCATTATTGCAATCCTTTTCTCTGCCCATTTTCACCAATGTCTTGATGTAAAACATAATATGCTCTCCATTTGACTAATTAGCGTAAGTAATTGCTCAAGTTGTTGTAATTTGGTTGTATGGTCAATGGTGGTTGAAGGAATAGTATCATTTCTATTTTGTACGTGGGAAGACAGACGGACAGGAAAAGTGCTAGTTTAATTTCAGAATAGTTCCGACTTAAGACATACTCGCAAGAACATTTGCATGAGTTAAAAAACATAGTGGCAGGACCACAAATTTGTCCTGAACAAAACTTCCAGAGTCAGACAAATGTCGTGTAGGGAAAATAAAACAAGGAAAAGACCGGTTTGCAAAATGTGATGTAGCCATAAGCCATCCATCCTTTTTCTTTTAATCATCTGCATTGAGATATAATAAGGATAAATGGTTAAGCAAGGTGACAGAGAAACCAGTAAGGGGAGCTTATTCAAGGTTGTGTTTGAGGTGTAGTAGACTAAATACCAAGTAACTAACCGTTGGGGGATCGGGAGCTTGTGGCAGAGAAATCAGAGGACGTCATGGGTATGGAGATGGAGAGCTGGGTGGTTGAAAAGGAGCTTCGGTTTGATCTATCATCATCCAAGTCAGACCAGGAATCTCTTGTTTTGGGCCATTCATCAAAGAATGGACGGAGGGGCTGACCTTCCTGTTTCACAGTCTCGGATGAGCCAATCTCATGGCCAAAGAAGCAGTGCTGCTGCTGTTTGGGTATGGCAGAGGCTAGACTGGCCGGCTCTATGTCTTGCAGCCCTTGCACTTGCGGGAAACTGCTTTGCCAAACGCCACTGCTTCTCTGCTTGGCTGGTGGGAATGAGGAAACTCTTGATGGCAGCAGCCGCCAGCTCTCTGCAGTAGAATCCGTCCCCAGTCCCCTCACACTTCCTGAGGCCTCTGAGAAAAAACAGTGCTCATCAACATCACCCTTGACACTGTGGAGATATCTGCAGTGGGAGTAAGGTGGTCACTTTGTTATTTTTTCAGAAAGTTTACGCAGCTCAGTAAAAGGTGAGACATATAAACTAGCACTGAACAATTGGGAGGACGGGTAAGGAACCAACCACATAGCAAGATGATATAAAAATTGCAAGTCAAAACATCAATGTAGCTTAATGAAGGAGTGTGCTTCACCTTAAGTTGATGTAAAAGAAAATAACCCAAGTTAAAAACCAGCAAGTGTATGGAAGATATTAGCTATAGTTCATGTGCATATATAATGCAAGAATCAGACATCTCGTTGTCAAGGATAAAACTAATAAAGTTTGGCAAGGTTAACATAATTTTTAAGCGAAGAAATACAGTCTGCTCTTCTTGGATCTGTACTAGGCACACAAACGCGATAGAGGAGCACTTAATACCCATTCTAAAGCCCCAAA
Source organism: Piper betle (assembly GCA_033002965.1). Classification (NCBI taxonomy): domain Eukaryota; kingdom Viridiplantae; phylum Streptophyta; class Magnoliopsida; order Piperales; family Piperaceae; genus Piper; species Piper betle. Next base: position 46,187 of record JAURVB010008208.1, on the reverse strand, counting down.
TCTGACCTACTCCATAAATACATGGTGTTTAGATGAAAAGAATGACAAGTTTACAATGAATGGACAATAGAGGTAGTCAAGAGCGCAACAATGGAACTAACAGCAACCAGAAGAACATAAACTATCAGACAAATGTCATATAGAAATGAAGAAGCCACATGGTATATATCGTTCCTGTAGATCAAGATATCGTTGCCAATATGTTATCGGCACGACAATTTCCTCATGCAAAATCCATCTGAGACATCTATTTGATTTTTTTGCACTGACATATGTTCAGAAAGATGATGGTAAGAACGAACTAAAAAACCCATCTACCCAAAAATCCCAAAGTTCAAAAACACCATTGCAACTTTCCATTAACAAACCACCAAACCTTTGTAGGAACTATGAACAAGCAAGCCACAGAAACAGAAACGATGACGAAGTAGGCATCGCCATTCCAATCCAAACATTAGTTAAGATTCATACCTGTAATCTTTACTGCTCATCCCATAATCGTTAGGATCCACCAGCAGCTGAGAAGCCTGGCTACCCAAATGACCGGAAACAGAGGCATGAAGAGGAAGGCCGTCAAAGTTGCAGGAACTGGCCGTCCCACTCCCAGACCCACCGCCGGCGACGGAGAGAGCAGCCACGGCCGAAGAGGTAGGCTGGGAAGCGGCGGCCGGCGATTCCACAGGCTTTCTTGAACGGTTGCGGCCACGGTGCATGTGGCGCTCGCAGTACTTGGAGTCCGGGTGCGCGTCCTTGGAGCACCTCCACTTCTTGCCGTCGGTCCTCCTACACCTCCCCGGCTCCGGGTCTGCCTTCTTCCCATAGAACGAACAGTAACCCACTGCAAAATGATTAACAATCTACATCATCATCCCTTCCACGATCAGTAACAATAACAAGTCTCTTTTTTTTTGCATTGATGAGCTAAACACACTCGCCCAACAAAGACTATCAAGGGTCAGTGACTCGATCAGTAAGCAAGAACAGGTTTGCTTTTTGTATGAATGTAGTGGTGAAAAACAGGAAGATATATCGCTTATGTAGAGGGATTGGAGAAGGGAGCTTACTGGTGGCATGGGGAAAGAACCTCGAGGAATCCAAGCTAGCACGGATAGGGAGCAGGAGATCCGGGGGGACAGGCATACCAGCGATCATGTACTTAAAGATCAGAGCTTGGTGCTCCAACTCCTGCCATTGCGTCGATGTGAATGGCGGGCGCACACCAGACGTCCCAGCATGCGGATTCATGCCCACCAACCTTCCCCCGAAGCTCTCCTCCTTTTGCAGCTCAACAAGTTAACAGTCTCACATACATGTAAAACATGTTATGCTAGCACTGCAACCGAGCAATACCCATGCTCTATATTCCTTCGCCATTAGAGGGCTTCTAAGGGTGGTGTGGGGGGCCGGTTGGAGAGCTCAAGGGACAAAGAGACACCGGGAAAGGGGAGGGTGGGTCAGAATATATCTAGGACTGTGCTCTGCAGTAAGGTTTTGTTGGAGTGTGTGAGGGGAGATGTGAGAGAGAGAGAAAGGGATAAGAAATGGTGCAACGGGTGCGGCCATTAATAGAGGTTGATTTGCATGTAGGTTTTACCAGTATGTATCATATATGAGTTCCTTCTTGTGGGTTTGTGGAGAGGGGATTGGTATTGGTATGGGGGAGGTGGAAGCTTTGTCTAGCTGCTCCTTTTTGCTGCTAAGTGTGCAAAGCCTCTGCTGGGTCTGTGACTGTATCTGCGTGTTGGGGAAGGGGACACAGCTCTACAAATCACGGACAATCCCCCTTTATGCCTCATCTTTGGAATAAGCTCGTTTAGGTTGTTGTTGATTTGTTTAGGCTTGATTTATCTTGTTCTTTGATTTTTTTTTTGGATTCGAAGACATAAATTTGATTTTATACAAATTAAGTTTAAGTTGATTTTTGATGAAATGAAGATTAAAATTAAATGGTATTGGAAGTAAGGGGTGTGGGTACTGGTTAAGAGTTTTGTCAGAAAAATATTCAACGTCCCATAAAATATTAAACTGTTCTAGTTTGTTCACAATAGATAATTCTTCCGAATTTTGTCCACTTTTTTTTCACGGAAAAAAAGTGTTTAAATAAGTATTCAATTCGTCTCCTTCTTATTTACTTTAGCTTTTAAGACAAATAATAAAATCATTTAAATTTACATAAGTATCTCTTAAGTATTCAATGGGATTTGGCATTTTGCTTGACTTTTATTGTGAATTTGAGGGAAGCCCATAACTTGGAACTCTGGCGAGCTTGATTTGTATTTCTTTAAACTATCTTTAATATGACTTATAATGAGTTTTATTTGCATGATTAAAGTGTCTCAATCTTGTGCACGCTGTAATTCACAGCTTTAGTTTCCCTTCGTTTTTTTTTGTAGGTACAAACGAGACGAATCAAATGAAGCTACGAAAGATTGAGGGTGGCAGCGAGGATGCTTTTTGCTGCCATGAAAGACCTGCCGGCTGCTGCCATGGTGCTTGAAGTTTTTATCTCATGGTAAGGTTCTATAAAGCTGGACAACGTCAAGAGCATCTTCTTTATCATCACTCTCCCCCTGCCTTCCTCTCAGATATACTCGTGATTGTGTGTACTGATCGGATATGGACTCTTCTAAACAGTACATTCAATGACCCAAAAAATTCATGAATGCACAAAATGTCAAAAACTCAACTCACTCCCTTGTTAAGAGCTAAAACTTGAAGACCAGCTCTCAATTTCTTAACAAAGCACAACTTCTAACCAGAAATGGGAGCTAGACAAACCCAGTGTGCAGTACTGCTGTTCAACAACATTAGACTTGCCTCCCATGTCCAGCAGCTCAAACAAGCACGCAAGCAAAGTAAAGCCGAAAATGAGAACAAAAGAAACCATGTTTGAGGATTGAGGAGACGAGACAACAAGGCGCGCACGTAGGTGGACCCAAAAGGTGTGGGGAGTCACGTCCCTCATGTGAGGTAGGGTCCCCTCCCCTTATATTCCGACAGCAGCCCTTTCCAACGTTTCCTCCCAACAAGTTGAGAGTTTTGAGTTGATGAATTTTAAAGGATGGATGCCATCAATCACATTTTTTATTTATTTTATTTTATTTTATTTTGGAACATCAATCACATAATTGGCGACACCCCCACAGGCTAAAACACATGGGGAAAGAGAAGCATTTTATCTAACAAACTTGAAGGGAGGGCATAGAGTCGGGTGAAATGGTGAAGCAATTGGGTGATGGGTGACACTAAAGATGGACGTCCCCTCGGGTCATTTCATGCCTCTAACTCATTAAAGATAAAAGAGCCAAAACCAACTGAGCCAGTCTTGTCAACCAAAATGTTGAAAAGCTAAGTAGACTAATTTGGGTTATCGGAGAATAAGGTATTACATACATATATATATTTATTGAACGTAGTCGAAGATAATATCAATAAAAAAAGTATTATACAAGTTATACGATACCCGATTTTGAGCTTAATCGGATGAGATAATAACCTGTTAGCTAACATGAGTTAGGAAATTATTTTAGAACGGGTAGAAGTTAGTATGAGTTTATTGATGTAGACCATTTCATTATATTTTTTATCGTGCAATTTTGGATCATACGATTGCATAAAGGAATGAAATTTTCTGCATATATATGTGTGAGGAATTTGATATTGTAAAGGTAGGTCAACTTTTTTACGTTCTCTAATCTCTATTTGCATGTTGTTCATTCCACCAAACAAGTTCTTAGCTTTTAAAAATTTCTCTAACATAAGATGTAAGCTGGTTATTGCAGGAATATTAATATGTATAATAATACTTGTCTTAGAAAAAAAGCTAAAATACAATTGGATTGATTTGGGTTTTTCTTCTTATTTTTCTACCTGATATTAAAAAACGACGAAGATAAATCTTAAACCAATATGACAATATGATCAAAGCAACCCAAGATCAGGCAGGCCAGGAACCGAGAGATGAGTCCAGAAAGCTTTTGAACATTGACAAGAAACGAACATTTGGACGTGAATGCGGGAAGAAGCTAAGCTCAAAGTTGTAACAGCTGCCACCTACCTGGCTGGCTGCTCCTCCCAGTCCAAGCTGCACCAAAAAAACAAAACACTCGTACCCTCTCAGATCATTGCAGCTCAATAATGGCTCCCCAGCCCTCCAGAGCGTACATGAGCGTGACCTCATGACAAAACACTGCTACTGCCATTACTACTCTTGTTACAAAGTCCTGCCATTTCTTGTATTCTTCCCCCGGCCTTGATCCCCTCCTCTCATGTTTTCATTTATCTGCGCGACAATGAACGAGGACCATGCATGGTATAGATGAGTCTATGACCATGGTATGATTCTGATCAACCTTTTTGACGTAGTATATATATATACATATATATGTGGTCAGCCACAGTAACCCAGTTTGTTCCCTTCCATGTCCGGGTGTATGTGCGGTGCAGGAGGGTACAGGAATCGCTCTGCTTCCATCCTAACCAGCTTTGGCTGGTTGGTTTCTTTGTTCATGTTATATATACGTTCCTTTTTGTGGCCGTCTTCTCTTCCTCGTAGGTTGGTGTCATAATAGATGGTAGCGGAGTTCAGATCAGTGTAGGTGTACATATATGTCTTGATCTTAAATGCAGTAACCAGCATGCATGCAGTGAAGGTTGGATTGTTTTCATTTGTTGGGTTCTTGAATGTTTTGCATTTATCGCCCACCGGTGGTGAATTGAACCAAATTCATCGTGTCAAATTTCTCGGAGTTTAAGGGCCTTGTTGATGTATGGACGTACTCACCACGGTTCTGTGGACATGGTAAATGTTAATGCCAACCCAATTGAAAGTATTGACCTAAAATTTCGAAATGTGAAAATATGGAAAAATTTTAATTACCATGTTTTATTTTACCTTTGCGCTCCTAACTGCATGGAACAAGATTTTCATAGGTATATTTAGCTTAATCGGATCAAACTGATTTCAAGATTTTAACACTATAAATGAAATTTTTATTAAATATCAATATTTAATTGATAAATACTAGTTGACATGTCGCTGTCTGAAAAAACTGGCCTTGGGAAATTTTTAAATAAAAAATCATGTACAAATTAAAAGAGGGCTTTAATCGACCTTATAAGTGGACGATTTTAAATTAATATAACAATCCGATGAGTGCTTCATATTGCATTATTTAAATTTAATAAAAGAAAATGATTTATAATATTATAATTAATAATTTTATTTCACCCCTGTAAGTATTGGAACTAAACATAAATTCATTACTATTATGAGGTCCAATCATGTCCAAGCATAATTAGATTTTCCTGTTTGGAAAAAAAATCAAACAAGCACTAATTAGTAAATTCCAATTTTCTTTTTATTTTGTTAAAGACAAATTGGTACTTTAAAATAAAAAAACCCATTTTCGAGTGCACCTAATATATTGTGAATTCCATTTGTTACTGTTGTTTTAGAATCAAGAAATATACCACAAAATCAGATGAAAAAGAAGAAGCAAAAGCCCACGAGTAGGCCAAGTAAAGACACATGGGCCTTGTTTGCATTCCAAATCGGCCCAATTAGTGGTCCCTTCTCTTCCCCACCACGAGTAGGCCAAGTAGAGGCCCATGGGCCTTGTTTGCATCACAAATCGGCCCAATTAGTGACTACTCTTCTCTTCCCCACCACGGGCAGGCCAAGTAAAGGCCCATGGGCCTTGTTTGCATTACAAATCGGCCCAATTAGTGACTACCCTTCTCTTCCCCACCACGGGCAGGCCAAGTAAAGGCCCATGGGCCTTGTTTGCATTACAAATCGGCCCAATTAGTGACTTACCCTTCTCTCTTCCCCACCACCGGCTGGCGTAACCCGTCGCCGCCGCCCGCCCGCCGCCGCCGTGATTGTGACGGGGCAGAGGATGAAGAAAAACTCCCGATTGAGTCGTAAAATGTAGTTTTGAAGCAGAAAGGCTGGAACTTGGTGGAATCTGGTTTCGATTTTCCATGACTAAGAGCTTCATCGGCAACCATTTGATTGCCAAGGTTTGTTAGCCTCCCCATGTTTATCGATGACATTGATTTTCTTTTTGATAGGAGTTTGAAGATTCATTGAATTGATTTAGTAGTATAATTGAGTTTAATATAGAAATGTACATAGTTCTATTTCAGCTAATTTCTCACAAAATTGAAGTTTTAAGATTGAAAGCTAAGATTTAGCTTTAATAACTCTAACTGTATGATTAAGTTTAATAGATAATGGTACATGGTGCTGTTTCTGATTCTTTGTCACAAATATGTGGGTTTATGATTGAATACCATGCTTAAGCTTTGATACTCTAATTGTACGAATGAGTTTAATGGAGAATGATGCATAGTTGTACTTCTGCTTTTTCTGTCACAGAAAAAATTCCGTTTTAAGATTGAATGCCATGCTTAAGCTTTGATAACTCTAATTATAAGATTGAATTTAATAGAGAATTGTACATTGTTATGTTTCTGCTTTTTCTTTCACAGAAAAAGTGCTGTTTTAAGATTGAATGCCATGCTTAAGCTTTGATAACTCTAATTATAAGATTGAATTTAATAGAGAATGGTACATAGTTATGTTTCTGCTTTTTCTTTCACAGAAAGAGTGTTGTTTTAAGATTGAATGCCATGCTTAAGCTTTGATAACTCTAATTATAAGATTGAATTTAATAGAGAATGGTACATAGTTATGTTTCTGCTTTTTCTTTCACAGAAAAAGTGCTGTTTTAAGATTGAATGGCATGCTTTAGCTTTGATAGCTCTAATTATAGGATTGAGTTTAATTGAGAATGGTACATAGTTATATTTCTGCTTTTTCTATCACAAAAAAAAATGCAGTTTTAAGATTGAATGCATGCTTAAGCTTTGATAACACTAATTGTATGCTTGAGCTTGACATTCATGGTGCATAGTTCCATTCCACCTATTTTTCTCACAAAAATGGAGTTTTGAGATCGAATGCCAAGCTTAAGCTTTGATGACTGTAATTGCATGTATGAACTTGGCATAGATGATAGATATATGTGCTTTTTCTCAGCTTTAATTCATCATTGTGTTGGCTGCAAGTATTTTAGTTTAGAATTTAGAGACCTTCTATGTTGAGTTTTAGCAGTGATTCCTATAAGGAGTTCTGATTTACTACCACCTTATGTCATAATCTCAGTTGTTTAATTTTGGCTTCGATGTGTTGCTTATTTGTTTCTGTATGTAGTTTGATGTTTTGGTGTTTACATTGAATTAGTCTGATTGTTTACGTTTTGCTTGATAGATTGCAATGGATGACAACTCAAACAATGATATTGCATTCATGGAAGCAGAGTTAGAATCACGGGGTGATAGAACAGAAGGTTTTGTGGGATTGGATACTCAATTTCGCGTTGATGGGGTTTGTGATGTTGCTGAACACTTTGATTCAGACGATGTGATCGTTGAGCCTTATGTGGGTATGGAATTTGAATCTGAGGAGGCTGCTAAAATATTCTATAATGAATATGCAAGGCGTGTTGGTTTTGGAAGCCGGGTTAGTAGAAATAGACGGTCTAGAAAGGATGGCACCAATATCGCTCGGAGATTTGTCTGTTGCAAAGAAGGCTATCGTCTGAGAAAACATGAGAATAATGTCAATAGGATCAAACGACCTAGAGCCATTACTCGAGAAGGTTGTGAGGCAATGATTTTGGTGAAAAAGAAGGATCATAGTAAGTGGGTTATTTCAAAATTTGTAAAAGAGCATAATCACGAACTCTTGGATCCTGTTCAGGTGCTTTCACTTCGTTCTCATAGAAATTCATCTGATACGATGAGAATCTCTTCTAACTCTTTTGATGGAATGAGGACAGGAAGCGAATCAGTAGCTTTTGGCAATGACAATGCAAGTAGCTTTGTGTTTAGTGATCAGGATGGTAAGAGTCGTGTTCAGACACTTCGAAAGCGAAAAGCTAGTCTTGGAAAGGATTCACAGAATGTTTTGGAATACTTCAAGCGTATGAAATCAGAGAATCCGTCATTTTTTTATGGAATACAAATTGATGAGGGTAAGAATTTGTGCAGTATTTTTTGGGCAGACACAAGATCAAGGATGGCTTGCAGTTATTTTGGTGATGTGGTCTATGTTGACACCTCATTTAAAACAAGCAGATATGATATGCCTTTTGCTATTTTCTATGGAGTTAACAATCACCTTCAATCCACGCTGTTTGGCTGTGCTCTTCTTCTGGATGATACAGAGTCTTCCTATGTGTGGTTGTTTAGGACGTGGCTTGAATCAAACTTAAAAAATTGCCCAGTGCTAATTTTGACGGACAATGATTTAGCTATTGAAGCAGCAATTGCTAGGGTATTTCCAAAAACCCGGCATGCTTATTGCAGGTGGCGCATACTGAACAAGTTGCACAAACATTTGGCTCTGATATACCAAGCAGATCCTACTTTCCAAGGGGAGCTTCAGAAATGTGTTGAGTTCAGTATATCAATTTCTGAGTTTGAATCATGCTGGTTCTCTTTGTTAGGTAAGCATGGGCTTGTAGAAGACGGTTGGCTTCAGTCAATATATGATGTCCGACAAAAATGGGTCCCGGCATATCTGCAGGATGTGTTCTCTGCACAAATTTGTATGGTTCAGCGTTCAGGAAATGCAAATGCTTTCTTTGATGCTTGTGTGAATTTCAGCACCACTCTACAGGAATTTGTCACGCTGTATGAAAAGGCTCTAGATAGCCTGCATACTAAGGAACTTGAGGAAGATGCTTTGACAATGCAGTCAAAACCAATCCTAAAGACGAAGTTGCCAGTTGAGAAACAAGCTGCTGACGCATTCACGAGAGCAATATTTTCTAAATTTCAAGAGGAAATATTTGAAAGTCTAGGTTATGTTGTGACTAAAGTCAAGGAGTTTGGAACGGTCAGCACTTATTCTGTCGTTAGATTTGAGGAGAATAAAAAGGTGGATTCTGTTGTATTTGATTCCTCTGAAAAGAGAGCAAGCTGTAGCTGCCACATGTTTGAGGTTTCAGGTATATGTTGCAGACATCTCTTGAAGGTATTTGCAACTTTAAATATAATGACCCTCCCTAGTCATTATATATTAAAGCGTTGGACTCGTGACGCCAAAAGTGAGGCAGTCCATGATGAGCGAGGTGTGCCAATGCAAGCTATTTACCGAGAATCTGTGACATTGAGATTCAATAATTTATGCAAGCAAGCCATCAGATGTGTGGAGGAGGGAGCCACTTCTGTAGAGACTTATGATGTAGCTGCACGTGCTCTGAGAGAAGCATGGGAGAAAATTGTGAATAAAAAAGCTGCAAGAGCTTCTCAGAATCATGTTCCTTCAATTGGTAGTGATATTATAAGCATGGGGGTTGAGGAAGAATGCCCCATGACCATGAGTAACATAGTCTCCCAGGATCCTAGGCACTGGCACTCATGGTTTTATTAAAGTGGATGGTAAGTTCTATTTGTCATTGTATCTTTTTCTTCATAGAGTATGAATTGCATTTTTGGCCATGGTGAAGTGAGTCCAATTCTCCATATCTGCAACAGTTGACAAAAAATTTTTTCTATGAGTCAGCAGGATTGAATTGCACATTTGTAGTTTGCAGTGGATGTTCTACTAGTACAAGTGTTCACTGTAGGTCTGAGTTCTACAATGTATTCTGCATGCGATGTGAAGGATTAATGATATATGGCATCAATTTCTATCTTCATAACTGCCACCAGTATTGATGTTTGAGCATTTTGGAGAAAATGATGAAGCAGAAAGGTAGTGTGCCTCAATTGTTAATTAACTGCAGAATCATGGAAATTAGATTGTCCTTAATATTGACTAATCTATGGGCTCTTGGGCTCACTGTCTTGCCTTTGAACAAGAATATTATAGCTAGAAATGGAAAGCACATACAGAAATGTCTGTTCGAATCCAATTCCACATAGTACTAAGAAACTGACAATGTATCATGTCATAGCTTGTAGCTTCTTTATTTTTTATTTTTATTTTTTACATTAGATACACGAAATGAATCTTTTATCATTTACTACATCTATGTACCACCAACAATCTCTGAAGGTATAATTAGTCCTAGCTACTCAAATTTTGTGCCTGAATTTTGCAGCATGATTACTACAAGGATAATGATCGATTCATTTATTGAGTTGGGAATCCTCTGAACCTCCTTCCCCACTCCAGGAACCCCCTCTGTGCTCTCCTCGTCACCAGGGCTACCGTTGGAACAACAATCTACGCAAGGATGACATTCCCTCTGATGATTGCCAATGCCTCCTTTGATAACTCTTCTATGAACCCTTCAAATTCTTCCCAGTTAAGTCGCCCATCCAGATTCACATCGTAAATCTGCAGAGAGACACAACAAGTTATGCATGAATTGCCACATGATATACACATCTCCAGATAAAAAGACTTGATGAAGGTGTATGCATGTTCAGCTAGAGAAAAAACTAGCCAAGTTTAAACAGTAGGTGGTAGCAGGAGCATGAAGCAATTCAAAAGGAATATAATCAGACCAGCAACGAGTACCTCCATCAAAGCTTTCACTCTTGCTTTGGAGGGAGGATCAATGTGTTGGCCAGGAAGTGCTTGTCTATGTCACTGCTAAAATAGGGCAGTGATATTATTTTCCGAATCATTTATTGCAAATGCATATACTTCAAAGGAAAAATAAAACAGAAGATTATTACTTGTATGCAAAGAGGAGAGCATTGTATAGATCTTCAAATGGCAAGTGATCCATGTGAGAGTCGTCCTAATGTGGTCGAAAACTGTGTCAGTTATCTTCTTAAGCTGCCTCTGCTTCCATTGCTGGCCTGTTCAAGTTATTATCACAACATTGCAAATGAAATATGAAACAGATTGTAAATTTGATATTTGAGATTTATAAGGATTTCTTGATCAACTTTTCCTGTATGAAAAACTTCACTCCTTTTCTAGAACGATTATAGCTGCGTAGTTAATGAATTTATTATTCAAACTAATCTTCACAGAATTCACCATGAAGTTTTTTATAGTTAACAAAACTTTTATATGCAGTTAATCGAGTTTTGCATGAGTTCTTACATGAAGATCAAGAGGGAAGACTAATTTCGGTTCAACCAAACTTGAACATATACGAAAACTGAACAACCGATAAACATTAGTCAAAACATAATTCACCAGAAGATAACATGTATAGAACTGAGATCAAGATATGGCACATCCACAGCAAACCAAAAACCCCAATATCCGCGCATTCAAATGGGCATCAGATTCACCAAACTTGCCTCATGGACTTTTCCTTTTTTAGAGAAACATCACAATATGATCAAGTAGTTGGAAGATGGAGCACGGGCGTAAAAACTATGGAACAGGGATAGATGGATACCTCTGAATTTGGCCTGTATGGCCGATAGTACTTGTCCCAGGGATCTAAAGCAGAGAGAAATAGCAGCAAAGCAAGAGGTCAACACAATTATGGTGGACTGTTTGAGGTGGAGAAGTGAAACGTCATGTTCTGACTTTTCATGCAAACAAGCCTCACATGCACAAACTTAAGCAATAGTTTCTAAGAAAATTATTGGCCATTGTTTACTTTGCATACAATTAGAAGTAATATTTTACAATAAAATTATTGGCCATTGTAAATATTGTGTCAATAATCACCTTTAATTGATTGCTTTCTCTCATTAATCTTTTCCAATTTTTTATTTTTAATTTATAAATTTCAATCAATCAAACCACACTTTCATACAAGCACCAGTGGTCTAGTGGTAGAATAGTACCCTGCCACGGTACAGACCCGGGTTCGATTCCCGGCTGGTGCATATGTTTTATTTTATTCCATACTTTTTTAATTATAAAACACGTGGATGAAATTCGAGCTCGTTGTTTTGAAGCTTTAGTCTAAATATTAATCTCTCTTTCTGGCATTTTCGCCCTCTTAAATCCTTCACCGATCTCTAGCAGATTTTGTTTCGAAATGTTACTCGATGCAATTATTTAATCACCAGCTTTAACTCTTAATTTGTGCTTAAATATTCCACTAGGCTGGATGTCTCTAACCTGATTCATTTTGTTTACTATCTGAAGTCGAATTTACTCGTCCCAATTGCTTCATCCGAACAAACTCTGAAATCTGAACTTCTCAGAGGTGTCCTCCCCATACTATAGATTTACTGGTATATATATAGAGCTCAGGCCATAACTCAATAATGCGTAGAGTTTGGAGATCTGCTAGCAGGTTGCCTTGAACTCGGTGAAGGTGAAGAACCATGAACAGCCTTTCATCCCATCTTCCCCTCCACCGTCTCCTCCCCCACCGCCACCATCACCGCTTCCTGCTGCTTTACTGTCGTCGGTCTACTGATGGGGGCAATGAAAATTTCGGACATACCTCACCACAAAGGCGGCTGCAGTTAATATGAATAAACCTGGCATTCTGAATGTCAACCAGCATTCTGAATGCTGACCATTTACTTGATGATTCTCAAACCATTAGGTCCGTCCTTGCGGGATTCCTCTGTTCCAATGATCTTGGTGCTTGCGTTCTCATTTTCTTTTGATGAATAAAATAGTTCTCTTTTAATCATGGGTGCTTTTAGAAGCATCCCTTATATTAATCACAATTTAAACGGATTTTTTACCAGTATTTAACAATAATTTTTAAACAATATTAACGACCATAAAATTTTTTTGACTCATGAATTATAAAAATAATTCAGGGAGCTCTCTAGTTAAAATTACTTATTTGATTAGTTGGTCTCAAGTTCAAACCTTAAGTAGTCAACACATTAGTCTCACGTTGCTGAAACAAAAACACATCTCTCTTTATCTCTCTATATATACACTAATAGAACAATACCCATTATTATTTTCTATAATTTCATTCTCAAATCAAGTCAAGCTGAATAAGTAATTATGATGATATGGATGAAGATCCCAAACGTTTATCTCATGAACCTCGTCGGACAAGTAAATTTTTAATTGTTACTCATCAAACTTACCCCTCAAATGTTCAACACTTTCAGCAGAGTTACACCATATAAACAATTCCCGTTCATCCACCTAAATATTGACATTCCGCCACCCCAGAGTATTAATATATGATTTCCCGTACTGGCTAACATTCAGTTCTACACGACACGGTGCCCACATATATGGTTGGAGATAGATGGCTAAGACCCAGAATATTGATAATATTGAACTCAATCAGACTAGTGGATGCTAACTATCCTTCTAAAAATCTTGGTTGAAACGAAAGATCATAAAGAGATGCAAATTGCATTGACACCCTCTAGGATCTCCATCCTCTACTCTTCAATGACAATGAACGGAAATCCCCTGCATGAAGGTATTTGTAAGTGTCAGAACGAGATTATACCAGTACTAACCAGCCCCCATGCCTCGAGAAGCAGTCATTATCAAGAGACACCGCAAGAGCCAGAGCTATGAGTGAGTCGCCGACTGACCACCAAGTCTTCGACCTTCATACATTACTCAATACATCAATTCAACAAGGTAAGAGACCTAATGCCAATCTCGTGTTGAAGTGAAAACTTACTTCAGAAAGTGGCCCAGTAACACTTGCGGCGCCGATATTCCCAAACCGAATCACATACTAGCCAGCATCAGTGAATAGCTGCAAACACAAAAAAAATAGAGCCCACCATTTTAGACATGGCTTCTATGCTGTTGTCAGCATTAATCATCGGCAAACCTCTCCCACCAAACCAAGCTACCATTACAGTACACTTATAACATTTTCAAGCACAACATACATATGCGAGTAGCATTTACGCAAATATATGCTTGAACGGAGGAGTAACCTCAAAGCCAAAGCCCCCTACAATCACGATTTATTTCAGCTAAAACATTATCATCACTGTCTTTCAAAGTGAATGTCCAATTCCAAAACCAGGGTTTCAACCACTGCAAATTGTCCGTTCCTGTCAACAAATACAAATAAGAAATTGTTTAACTCTGACACACAGTACTACTATATTTAAATAAAACCGAAGATATTTACGACATCTTTTGCCTTGTAAGTAAGAATACCCATTTAACGACACTGCAACCACACTGCACAATGAAATATTACCCTAAATACAAATCATATATCCTTCTCCAAAGATGCCGCCGTCTATGGACAACACCAATTTCCTAAAATAAATAAGCACACAAAATTGATGAAAATTCGTATACCCATTAATATTTATCATAAGATTTATATAACCAAAAACATTTAAAAAAACCTTGCCATCAACTTGGACATAAATTGAACTATTGATGAACCAAAAAGGCCTTCGAACCTACCACAACATAAATTAGGCATAATGAGTAAAAGTTGTCAGCAACAACAAAACAAAAGGAAACAAAGAAACTAAAATATATTACAAACACGCTTCACTCACCCGAAATAGCTCATTACCCATTCCATCAGTAATGAAAGCAATTAATGGGGGCCTTCCGAATTAAAGTTTAACTACACAGCAATAGAAGTAAATACAAAATTCAACCCGGGAATTCTGAAAAAATAGAAAGCTACCTGCCTAAAGATGACATTACTTTGCTCACGAATTAAACCCACCGGCTGAATAAATCAAGTAGCATCATCTTTAGAAGTTTTGGACATTGCATGCCAATAACATAGAAAACAATTTAAATAAAAGGTGCTTCAAGAATCATACCGACTGCGAGTAGCATGGGTGTACGATAGTATAGTGATTTTCCTACATTCTACCCATTCATTAGCAAAGACCAGTAAAGAATGCAAGCACACATCTACAAAATGGCATCTTTCCGGTGATCTCACTGCAAATTTCATAATAAGGAATGTCAAAATTTGTAACGTACATATCTTATGATCCATATATAAAAGCAAATTTACATGTACACTTCAGTAATTAAACAGAGAGCAAACATTATTTTTACAAGACAAGTGAGCAGCTAAAAGAATCTTCACCTGTTCAAATCCCAACATAAGATTTGCCCACTCTATATCTGCAGTGACAAGTAAATTGGCTCCAGCAAGAAGAGGGGCTAGCTTGACCTGTTTACAGTGAAAACATAGAAAGTATTTAAGCAATAACATGGCTTTCAGCATAGTCTAGTATAGCCCAAATCCCTTAAATACGTGCAATTCTATGCCTTTCAAGTTGAGACAAGAATCATCTGGACAAATTAGCATTAAGTAGCCTGTATATCTCCTAAGGACGATGCCTGTTCATGTGTGTATGTCTAACAGCTAGTTATCCAGACATACACCCTTGGGTCCAAATTATAAGTAAACAATTCTGACATGAAAACTGCCATAAAACATGTAAATGTAATGAGAAAACATGTCCAAATATTGTGCAAGTCCCTTCCTTTGATACGAACATTTGAGAAAACAAGTAGACGATGAGCCACAAGGACATTTATACATGCTTATCTCTAACTAACAGAAATTTAATAAGCAATAAGCCATGGTAAAGTAATGACAAATGTATTACTTTCCAGAAAGTATAGTATGCACCTCTTCTGGATATTTTGGCTTTAATGAGCCTGTGGCAGGTTGACTAATTTGTGGTTGAATATAAGGATAATCACCAGGATTAGGTATTTTACCCACAACAGGAGCAACTCCAATCCATCTACTAGAAGGAAAATGAAAAACACCAACACCGCTATCCACGTTTTCTGAACTTCTGCTTGTCTCAACAAGCTTCCTTTTTTAACGCGTATCATTGTTGGTCTTTTTTCTCTGCAAGCCACAGCTTCATCAACCATTCTGGACTCAAAGACGGCTCATTTTCATTACTGCTCCCAAGAGAACGGCCTCTGGTATCATTGACTTTCAACAGGGCCCTTGAGCCTGCTGCCTCAGGCCATCTATCCGATTTTCTGATTGACTTGCAATACGACATTTGCCGACTAAGGATTGTGAATGCCTCCCTGTCTACGTTGACATGTTGACACAACTTGACGATGTGCAAATTAATCCGTTCATAAGCCACATAAATAGGGGCGTTGAGCTCACCCAATCCAGAGGGTCCACGGATAGACCTCGTGCCACTGCATAGAAGAGTCCACCTTCCCATTCACTTCATTTCATCACCTTATTTTTCCCCCAAAATATTAAAATGCGTTTGAATTTTTTATATATACATATGATGTGTAAATTATAATGCAAGCACACGCATTCAATCAAATAATAAAAGTGATAAAAAAGTATCGTCCCACAAGGAATTATTATTAGAAATTCTCAATTATCAAAACTAATTTAATTAATTATAATTAAATAGAAATAAATTCATAGAGTAATTAATTATGGATTAAGGCTAAACTAATCTAAAATAGAATATTTAAATCAAATATTAATTTCAAGGCGACAAACTTAAGATTTTCAATTTCACGTAGTGTTTTATATGATTAAAGTTATTACCTATATCTATGAATTGTATATTTTGATCATTAACCAAGAGCATTAATTATTTATGACATCTCTTGATTTACCATAAACTTATCACTCGCACCCATCACTGCACCTAACTCCTATCTTTATGAAATTGTGTATGTAAAATGATACTTTAAGTTATACACTTAACAGTTACCCAAGACATATAAGTATATCTCTATCTCATCATGTGAATCGCCTAAAATAGATGAACAAAAACTATTTTATTCAATGACAAATTTAATATTTCTATCTCTAGATGAAGATTGAATCTCTAGATCTAACAATAGATGGTCAGACTAATGATAGTATTAAGAACAAAATAAAATAGATGATCCAGCATCACAATCACATAGATAAAAATTAATAACTTTTATTAATCCATGCACTAGGTGTCATTCAAAATCCTAAAAAAATTTACTCCATAAAATATTCGATTAAACTCAAGAAATTCATATGTGATATGAAAGACAACATTTAATTACAAAGAAAAGTAAATCAAAATAAAGAAAAACTCTTTTAGAGAAATCGTCATCTTCTTCTGATCAAACGTTTTCATCGCTCATTCTCGTTTTTCGTGTCGTCTCTTTGCCGTCTAATATTATTACCTTTTTTAAAACCCTAATCAAGTTTATAAAGGATCCACCTAAATATTACAAGTAGGGTTTACCAGGATCTCCAGAAATATAAAAATATTCAATTTTTCCGCTGCCAGCTGGCACTCAAAGTCCAGGCGCTCAGCTGCTCAGCTACAACACTTCTTAACCGAAAAGCCAATGCTCAAGCAATTCGCTAGAGTTTCCAGGTTGCACTTTTTGGCCCGATTTTGCCCCGAATTAATTCCGAATCGTCTTCTAACTCTTATACCTTGTTAGAACAACATTAATTATCACTTTTTACACGAAAATTACAATAATTTCTCGCATTATTAATAATATCTAATAAACTTTTAAACTAATAAAATTGAAATAAAATCACTCGAAACATGACAAAATTTAATATAAAATGCAAAGAATAATAACTCTTATATAAATTTATCAATATATATATTATGTAAAACCTATAGCCTATGACTCAAGTCACATTTTTATATTAGTAAATATTATCTTAATATATTATTAGTTAAAGGCATTCAATTTTTTAGCTTTACAATATATTATTTTATCTGCTTTTGTAATTATTCATATTATGAAAATGCAACTTTTATCTTATAATATTTTAATTTAATAAATAAAAATCATTTGCATTCACTTGCTATTTCTTAACGGTTAAGGCTATACCTATATATACATCTAAATGGGGAACAAATTATATAAAATTATAAATTAAATATTACAATAATTTATGCAATTATATTTAGTTAAAAGTAAATTTAAACATATTATTTATAAATATTGACTTTTTTATGAAACACTAAGATCATGTATTAAATAATATGCTTATTAGTTTCACTAATAAATTAAACATTACGATAATATATAGGATTAATTTTATTCACAATTAAATTTAAACATATTATTTATAAATATATAGATATTTATATATAGTTCTTTATGAAAATTTAAGATTGAATATTATAGTTAAGATTTATAGGTTTCTATATATATATAAGTATAAATTATATTAATAAGCTATATATTTCTTATTAAAGTTACAGCTGGCGCATTGCGCGAGAGTATCGGCTAGTATTTTTGTTAATTAGATAGGGGAGTGCTTGGGGGTTATTGGTAAACTTTAGAGAGAGATTACCAATAGTTTTAGTCTTTAGAGGTATGTCATAATTGTTTATTTATATAAAAAATAGAAATAACAATTTTAATTCTTAATGACCACCATAAAATTACTAAAATTATTAATTTCATCTCTAAGAAGTACCACTATTTTTTTCTATTTTAATTATTTGAGAGCGTAATCCACCGGAGATTAGGACTTTCTCAAAGCTTAGCACGTCAAAAATTTATTTGGAATTTTTTCGCCTTCAAATAAGCGAAGTCTATTTATATTTTATTTTCATTAAGTTTTATTTTATACTCATTAATTTTTTTAAAAAATAAAGATTATTTAATTTAGATTTCTAGACTCAAACTAATGAAAAAAGTCATGTGTAACTTAACTACTTGTAATTTTATGAATCTTAATTTAAAATCAATTCCCGACAATTAATATGAATTAATTCAAAGAAAGAAAATCACAAAAGGCTACTTCTATTATATTATTAGATAACCGAAAATGGCTTTAAATTAATTTGTTTAGTGCAAAACAAACCTACTATTTCGACCACAAACTTGTGAAAGACGTGTTTCCATGCACATTCATGCATCTAATTAACTTTATGAAAAACATTAACCACACGACCGCATAAGCCTCATAAATCATAATTTTAGCACATTTACTCTCAAAAAACTTGTTATTTTCCAAGCTTTTACAATCAAAAAACTTACTAAACATCTTCCCTTTGTTTTAAAGAAGGAATTAAAGAATGATCCCATTAGCATTCTTCCTCCAAGTTAGAATGAGCCTATCAAATTAAGTTAAAAATTCCCGTTAAACGCCCAGGCTTTGCTTAAACCATATAAACAAGCGTTCCATGGTCGCCAATTTAGACCACCTCCTATCAAATTTAAACATACCGAAAGCCAATTTAAACTACCTGCTATCAAGTTTAAGCTTTTCATGAGTCGCCATTTCAGACTCTACTTGCATCAAAAACAAAAATAAAATAAAAGTTTTTACTACCTAGCTAGCTCAAATTCACGTAGTAATCAGCTTTGAGAAAGAAACATATACAAATCATCGATTAATTAAACAGTTAAAGATACTGCCCTTCCGTAGACTGTATATGCACCTATAGTGCATCTTCAATAAAAGAGATCTCATGTATGTACTCAAACTCAAGTCAGACCTAGACATGGCGTTTAAGAAGACGGTCCCGACCTAGCCAACCAACTTGGCAACTAAGATATTTTCCTCACCTTTTTATCTTCCTTTTGTAAATAAGATGTCATTAGCAACTGTATCTTACCTAGTGCTGCTAAATGAGCGAGCAAGCAAGTTTAGTTTGTGCTCAAACTCGGCTCGAGATAAAACGAGTTTTCAACATATATGTTCGAAATTAACTCGAATTTTTTTATAATATTCGAGATCGACTCAAACTCGGATATACTTAAACTATTTAATTTTGACAAGCTCGAAACCAGCTCGAAATCGAGCTCAATTATAAGGTGAAAATTAATTCACTTAAAAAATATAATCAATGTGGATTTAACCCACAACCTCCAAGTCTCCAATATGAAAATCTCTCATCTAAGTTATCCTACTACTTTGTTATTTTATTAAATATAAATAAATATAACTATTTATAATTAAAATTATTAATATATATAAAGACTATCTTAGCCAAAGACAGATAATGTTTCTCTCTCAAATTTTAATCTAGATCATTCGATTATAAGGACGACCCAGATTTAATAAAAAAAACTAATAATAAAAAATAAAATACCCCTACCACCACCATCATTTAGTACGTAGTTAATAATAATATATTTATGAATTTAAATATATTTTGAGTGGGTAAATGATATTATGTATATTATTATATTATTTTATCAAGTCAAGTTCGAGTCGAGCTATGAGTCAATTCGAGTCGAGCTACTAGTCAATTTCGAATCGAGCTACTAATCGATTTTGAATCGAGTTCGAGTTATAACTGAGTCAAGTTAAATCGAACACTGCATTACTCAAACTTGATTCGTAGGATTCGAGTTTGAGCTGGAGCATTTATATGTCGAGTTTTAAGTTTAGCCGAGCCGAGCCTAACGCCAAATGCTCAAGAGCTGGTTCGCTCGATTAACAACCCTAATCTTACCTATTGCCACTTATATTCTATTAATGGCATTTTTTTTGTCAAAGGGCCTAAAAAACATACACACACACACTACACACGAGTCTCTAAGCTTAATTTTTAATTATAAGTATTCAATTTATCAAATAATAATGTGAATGGAGAAGAAAAGACTAAATCCCAACAGATAAGTTATTAGATTAGTCACACATTTATTTTGGGGAAACTTGTGACTTGTATATAAATTAATATAAAACTATTATTTTTTAAATTAATTTTAGATTAAGAGAGACATATTCTAAGTATTTTTTGGATCCCGTTCCAACGCCGCTGATATCTAATCAAATCAATCTATGCAAGGATCCACATTAAGTTGGATCCTTGATGAATAGGCTAACAGCAATACATTTTTCACTAAAAGAAAACAACGCATCAGAGACGAAAAATATTTTCCGTCGCTGATATAAAGGAAAATTGAGGGAAATTTTAATGACATATATATTTTTGTCATTGTGGCATGTTTTCTTGTAGTACTGTTTACTATTTGCTTTAAGAATGCTACATTGTTGTACATCCAAAAAACCAAGCGATATCGAATATTGCAAGTAAAGAAAATGTCCGTGTCCAGTACTATCTTACACTCGTCGAGTGCATATTTTCATCGAGTCTGATCCATTAACACTAACTCTATAGATTCGGGGGAATGAAACGAGTTCCAGATATTAATATAGCATGAGTTCATTTTTGCTTGTTCTTATACTTCCATATACACTAAATGTGTGAACAGGAAGACGATAACGCCGATGGTAAGTAAATGAAAGCGACGATAAGTCGATAACCCAAAACCAAGCTACCGTCAAGCGCTGCACATCTGCACAATAATCAATCGTAAGAAAAGGTGGCATAACCAATAGCTATATCATTCAAGCATTACACATACCATCGACAATAACACCGGGTCGATGGACGTCTATTCAAATATTGCTCTCAATACCATCCAGCAAGTGGACGAATTGAAAAGCAATACCAGACACATCAAATGATGCCAACAAGTGAGATTCAGACACCACACTAGCTATATTATAATCTTTCAGCGAAGCTCATTTTTACCCATCTAAAAGAGGCCATGGACAACAAACTAAAGCAGTCATGTAAAAAGATCTAAAGGAGAGATATTAAAGAAGATATAATAAATATATATATATTAAAGGGAGCCATTATTGGAGGAGGACAAAGGCACATCACAATTAAGTGTTGTATAAGCAAGAAAAGGGGTTTGGAGGTTTCTGGAGTGTGAGCGTGCTCGCATTTCGTGTTCAACGTCTCACTCTTTATGTGTTAGTGAATGTCGCCTAACTCGTGAAAAGGCACACAATGCCGACATTTTTACACGGCCAAAGAGGCACATTGGCCGACTGCTTTGGCCTTTGTGGTGGCGGCTCTTCCTCCCTTTCCCTACTGCAAAGTTGCAATTGCATGGTGATGCACCCAACGCACTTACTGGTAAAGAGCCCTTGTTTTATTGGGAGATTTCCCGACGTCCACTGTTTCATTATTAATAAATATTCCATAAAAGTTATTACAAGATTAATGTACTTTAAATCCAGCTAATAAGTCGATTCATTTATAAACAATTTGGAACTTTGGAAACTCACATATAATATTTAGAATGGAGTGGAATCGATTTAGAATTAAAATATTGATTTTATAAGCTCGTCTTAGGCCCCTTTAATATTCAAAATGGAGTGGAATCGATTTAGAGTTAAAACATTGATTTTATAAACGCATCTTAGGCCGTCTGTATTGTTGTTAAATTCAATGTCTCACATCTTTATACGACATAAATAATAGTTAATATAAATGTGAGTCCCTAAATCTTTAACATGACTAGCCAATTTGGAATAAAGTCCATAGACCTATTTTAATGGTCCTAACCAAATTTACAGAGAATGCCCAATCCTTAGTGTAAATCATAATTATAAAATTTGGAATTAGACGTTAAATTAGATTGAAAGAAAGTCATTGAATTGGATCAATTCATCAAAAATTGATCAAGAATCGGTTTACTTGAATTGATTAAAACTAATGGGTTATTAATTATAGAATATATTATTTTAATATTATAATATATATTATATTTTATAGTATTTTTATTTTTTATTTTATTTTTTGAATTATTTGAAGGTAGTTATTATTTTTTACTAGAGTCGGAGTCGAGTTAAGTTTTAATTACGAGATTGCCACATACCATTTCTTTCCCCCTAATTATCTCTCCCTGATCACTCACACGCTACCCCTCCTTTACCCCTGCCGACGCTGCATCTGACTACTGAGCTGCCTTTGCCACAACCCCGGCAATTCGCCCCACCCCATTGGTCCCCCCCCTCATGGTCCTGCTCGTCCGTGCGCCCCCACCCGGCTGCCCCCCACGTCGTCGCCCATCTTCCTATCGCCACCCCATCCTCGCTCACCCTCTCAAATTAGCCAATTTACAGACCAATTTTTATCATGACCAACTTGTATATTTTTTTGAGGTGAAATCTTTCTAATCTTATATAAATATGAAATCGGCTGATTTTTACAAACCATGGTGTTACGTAAAACTTTTAGACTATAAAAATGGTGAATTATAATGGCACATAAGAGGAGCCGTTATAACCGTTAGGCCAATGAACCTCCGTAGATGTACCAAATCTAGCTAACAATTTTGATTGATCATTGATCTTGAGTTTCCACCGCATTGGTCCCACAAAAGTCCACCCATCGTACCGTGTGGGCCCGAAACCAACGCAGTCCCCGCATGGTCCCACCACTAAAGACGGGCATGACATTGCCATAGCTCACAAACATTTATGCGAAAGGAGCCCCTGTCATGCACCTGTTCGCATCTCGTATATGAAAAAAACCTGAACACCCCACCAATTATAATGCCCTTAATATTAGGAGTATAGAAGTATTAAAATGAATATCGATTTTCTACAAGGTCTTATAAACTAATAATATTGTAAAATTCAATCACCTAAATATATAAAATAAGTACCTACCTGTTCATTAAATATTTGCCATATTAAATGGTCGTATCATATCGCCCTCCTAATATATATTCTATAAAATTAGAGTAATTTTAATATTAGGTTTATCTCATAGTAATCGGTGATTTGTATATAAATTAATAATAAAATTTATTTCTTAAATTTTTTTAAATTAAGAGAGTCTAATAAAATTTATTTTAAGTCTCTTTTAAGGGTACTTAGGGTCAAAAAAATGTATCAAAATCTAATTAGTTTTGGTATTTTCTTAATTACAAATTAAAATCTTTGAAATTTTTTTATAATATATAGACTTAATATATGATGAGGGAAAAATTATTTGGGTAGTACAATAGGTAGGGAAAATTATTAGATTTATCTTATTTTATGTTTAAAAATAACTTGTGACTTATATATAAATTAATAAAAAATTTTATATTTTAAACTAATTTTTAAATTAAAATAAATATATTAAATCTATTTTAAGTCCTTTTTATAAATTCGTAAAACCCAAATTATTCACAAAATTAATAAGGTGATTATGAATGTAAAAACTAGGAAGTAAATATTTTTAATTTGCTAAACTAGTATTGGTTTGAAGATTTTGTGATTCAAAACTATTAAACATTGAAATTTATGTTTTCCTCTAAAGACCAACTCTCTTTTTAAAAAAATGTGTCCTACTATTATTTTCAGCTTATTATTTTTCATAAAGAATCCGTACAAAGATGAAATGACACGATACGTTTCTCAAGCACTGTATCTTCTATCAAAGCGACCACATAACGCTTACAAGGATTATATATTCATATTCCCATGTACAGTTTTTTTTAAAAAAAACATTTGCCCAAAAAAAGCATTCTTATACTAAAACATACATTAAACAAAAACTATTTATTCCTATTCTTCCACAATATATTTCATCATATCACTAACTATACATATATAGATTATAGACTCTAGCTCCATTCTTACATATAACTGTATATACATACACATTATATACCAAAGAGCTGGCCTTCTCTGTGAAAAGCTCAAGCTCCATTGGAGGGATGGTTTGCAAACACCTTCTAAAGCTGGTTTGTGCTGTACAGTAGGATGAGGCCACCCAATGGAGCTCGGTGGGGGACACCCTTTCTCCTCTTCACCGCCCGGAAGCTGGTCACCGTCGGCGGCGGCGGCGTCGATGGGGTGAAGCTAGGCGTGCCCCTGCTCTTCTTCCTGCTCCCGCTGCTGCAGTGGGACGACTCGGAATCAGATGCTGGTGGTTCCATGCTTTTCTTCCTCCCTTTCTTGGTGGTTCCTGCTATCTGATACGGTAAAAAGAAAGTGGTAAGAGAACAAGAATTTGCAAAAAAGTTTATTTATAGTGGAAGAATCTGATTCTCCAAATGATGGAACAGAGACCATGGAAGGATACAATTACCAATTATATTTTTGAATAATTAATAGAACAAATTGATTGTTTAAAGGTGTTTCAAACAAAAGATAACCAAAAAACATTGTTCTAACTAAGGTATGAAATCTATGTACAATGTTGAGACCTTGCAACCGAGGGAGCAGAAACGGAAGGAGTCGAGGAGGCTGCGGTAGCAGACCTCACAGGTGTTGGTGACGCCCTTCCCCGGCCTCGGCTGCGGCCGCTCGTTGATGAAGACGACCCTCGCACTGTTGATGATGTACGTCTGCACGCCGGAGATGTCCAGCACCTTCTGAATCTCGTTCACCCTGATCACGTCGTGGTACGACGACCTCCTAATCTGCGACACACAAAATTCGATAAAGAGAATCTTGAGCTGCCCAATTCGCTCGTCAACCGAAGCAAGAGAAGAGGCAGTGCGGAGCTGAAAGAAGACCTGGATTGCTTGGTGGTCTTTGTGGAAGGCGAGGCAGAGCGAGCAGAGCGCACCGCCCATGCAGTCCAAGCAGTACATGTTGCATTCGCTCTTGTGCGAGTCGGCGTGGATTTTGCATTGGATGAAGAAGCTCGTCTTCAACAATGGGCGGAGCCATGTCGGGCATATGCTGTCTTCGTCCGGCCCTCCACCTCCCTTCACACCAATCAAACGACAATGATACAAAAATCAACCAAAAAAATATATACCACTGACCAATTTCGGCTAGCTCACCATGATCCGGCGATTCTTGGGCTTCAGCTCCATGAAACTTGGCTCCCAATTAACCACAAGTTTGAAGTTGAGCTAGAACTAGTTAGAGTTGGGAAGAAGGGGAAGAGTTGTAGAAAATGAGGAGGGGAAGATGGGAAGGTTCTTGTAAGGAAAAGAAAAGGCAGGCGGCGGCCAGTGAAGACGACGCACGCTTCGTTCTTATCCGCTCAAACACACCTTCTCTTACTTTACAATATAATAATAATACATGCTTAGTCAAGATTAATCGGAGTCTATCTTTTGATGTCTATCCAAGGCTGCGCACAGTGGCCAAAAAAGAACCAAAACATGCGCAAACGGTGATCATGGTTTAGTTCAACAAATATCGTCTGGGGTCTGCCATGGTTTGGACGGCTCCTGGGATCGTCAAATGGGCGAGAGCGATCGTAGGAATGCGTTGGTGTCATGGTGACGACTTTTCGCCCTGGATTGTTCGACTGCTGGCAGCGGTTGCATGCTCCTCCACAAGGGGCGATGGTCCCAATCGATGGCCTACCTTGTCCACTCTTGTGATGTATAACTCCAAATCTGCTGTATTCCAGAGACCTAACCAACCACTACACTGTTCTATTTCTTAATGTTCATTTATAGACGAAAAGTTATTGATTGCCCTTGTTATGTTCTTGTGTCCTTGGGAGGAAAATACGAGTTAACAAACAGCACAAATAGTTCTCTCATTGACTATGTGACAAGTAACTTGCAAGACGATTGATTTAGTCTAAGTTACAATTAGCGTAATTTGGTTCATTTTGACTTTTCAATCAGATATGTGATTAAGTATTGGTATCATCAGCTTGTTAAACAGAGCCAGAGAGAATTAGCTTGGACATTTCGATTTCAGTATTAATGGTGTATTGACTTGGAGCGTTTATAGTCTGCTACAAATTCAGACTTCAGACTCAAACGCTACAGCATGTGCCAGACGACCAGCGAACACTGGCAACGCAAATAATGGAGGTCGACAGAGCGTGGGCTAAGCCGAACGAACACCTTCTCTGCGTTCACAGTGTGACGGGTGTCTGCAAATCTAGACAATGCTTATCTATTTTATGCAAGTTTGATGTAGTTGGTTGATGAATTTTTGAATAAATAATTTGGCTAGCATTACCTCTTTATCATTTAACTTGAAAAATTTTAAAGAAATGGCCTAAGAAGAAGTCCTTTAAAAGTCTACCACGCAAAAAATTTCTTGTCAGTTAATAAGATATTTAGATAATAAACTTAATAAGTAGTTTCTTTTCTTTTTGAGTGGTTTCTTAAAATTTTCCCCAACTGAATATATATCGTAATCAATTTTGAGAAGTGTGATATTGTGCATAAAAGTGTTATGGTTAACATTAAATGCTCTTTTTGTTGGCTGCCAATCGCGTTTTGTGTACCTTGTTTGAGCAACGAGCACTCCGCCGGCCACCCGGCCGTTCAAGCAAATGAAAATTAAGGGTGCGATTGATGAAGGTTCAAGGTTCGGGTGATGGAGATCGTCCAAGAGCACGACTATTAGCGAATGACAAATTAAATGCACAGAAAATAAAGACAAACAATTTTTACAGAGTTCCACACCGGCGCCACGGTCAGTTCTAAACTCATAATCCACTGTTGTTTCTACCCTTTACAATATTTAGTGGATTTTTACCACTTTAAATTCTCGCCTCGAAATGCATGCACGGAATTGAACTCCAAACTCTCCCCGCTGGTCTCCAATCCAATTCGTAAAATGGACGTCGCCAATGCGTCCAGAATGCGTTTCGAATTTCGCAAGAATTGGAGGTCAGGAAAGCCACAATGAATCTTCAAAGTGAAGTCCTGCAGATGGTGTAAGGTGCACGAGAGACAAATTTGGGCCGGGGCCAGAGTAATCTGGGCTCGATAGTTTAATGTGTGTTGTAGCAAACTTGGACCTTAGCTATCTTCCTATCCACCCACCTCTTCTTCTTCTCCTGTTCTTTGGTAAAGCGGGAGGGTTCCAAAGACGCCGGCGAGCTTCTGTCATTGGCTCCGATGGTCGGGAAGAATGCAACAAGAGATAGAGTTAGTGTTGGGTTTGTCCCACATCGGTCGTAGAGGTTGTTGGTGACTTGTGTATAGGCCAATGTGAAAGCCTTATTCCTTGAGCTAGCTTTGGATTAAGAGAGGCCCGTGACACTTATTGCGAGTTTCCTTTGGTAGTTTAAAGTCCCTTTGGGGCCCGAAGGGTCCAACAGTGATTTCGAAGCTGGGTAGGGGCTTAAAGGGTCGGTACCCAAACTCAAAGGGTCGGACAAGTGGTATCAGAGCTAAGTTCGAGTCAGGTTTGTCTACACCTATTATTGTTGTTTCCTTAAAAGGGTCGGTACCCAAGCTCAAAGGGTCGGTACCCAAACTCAAAGGGTCGGACAAGTGGTATCAGAGCTAAGTTCGAGTCAGGTTTGTCTACACCTATTATTGTTGTTTCCTTCATGTGGGATTTTAAGGAGTTGTTAGACAGTGATGGCTCAAAGGGTCGGTACCCAAACTCAAAGGGTCGGACAAGTGGTATCCAGAGCTAAGTTCGAGTCAAGTTTGTCTACACCTATTATTGTTGTTTCCTTCATGTGGGATTTTAAGGGGAGTTGTTAGACAGTGATGGTTGCTTCGGGCCACACCCGATGTGTGAAGGGGAGTTGTTAGGGGTTTCGGGTCACACCCGATGTATGAAGGGAGTTGTTAGGTTTGTCCCACATCGGTCGTAGAGGTTGTTTCGGGCCACACCCGATGTGTGAAGGGGAGTTGTTAGGTTTGTCCCACATCGGTCGTAGAGGTTGTTGGTGACTTGTATATGAGGCTAATGGGAAAGCCTAAGTCCTTTGGGGGCCCGAAGGGTCCAACAGTGGTTTCGAAGTCTACACCTATTATTGTTGTTTCCTTCATGTGGATTTTAAGGGAGTTGTTAGACGGTGATGGTTTCGGGCCACGCCTGATGTGGCGAAGGGGAGTTGTTGGGTTTGTCCCACATCGGTCGTAGAAGGTTGTTTGGTGACTTGTATAAGGCTAACGGGAAAGCCCAAGTCCCTTTTGGGGGCCCGAAGCGGTCCAACAGCGGTTTCGAAACTTGGCGGGGGCTCAAAGCGGCCCAACAGTTAGACAGCTCTAAAGCAGCGGTGAGTAAGACTCCTGTTGGACAAACTCCTTAATGGCAGTGGGTCGGCAAGAGGAACTTCAGCGCTTCACGGCAAGGTTCCAACTGGATGCGAACATCTTTTCCTTATTCTACACAACGTTGGTAACGGAGGCCAAAGGTGCAGCCTGTGTCTTCCTCAGAGTAGGGCTGCTTCGATCGGCAGGCAAGTGCATTCAGGCAGCTGTTCAATAAGGCTCTTCAATTCGGCGGCGGCAACGGCTTTCGACTCCTTGGCAGCAAGGTACAACTCCAATGGATGTGCGCCAACAAGCAGGGGCCGTATTCGCCGGACGATGGCGCTTTAAGCTCCCTCTTCCCGGCAACAACAACAAGACTCCTACGGCAGCACTTCAACGCGGCAACAAGGCTCCCTTTTCGGTAGCTCCGGCAATCACCTTCTCGGCCGAGCGTCAACTCGGTGGCAAGGCTGGGCAGTTCTCCCTCGACGCAACGGTTCCCTCTTAGCGGCAATGGAATCAACGGCTTCTTGGTGGCACTTCACGGCGTTGTGGCGTGCAGCAAGGTGGCAGCGGCTACACGACGCCTCGACAATGCTTCACGAAGGTAAATGGCAGCAAAATGGCATTCCAAGGGGGATCACCGGTAGCGACTCATCCTTTTCCGCAGATCTGTTCTCCCGGCAGCCAGATGTAACGCCGAGCAGCAAGGGGTACACAGCAAGTCTCCGACCGACCAAGTGACGGCAACCGCACTCCTTGACTTGGAATTCAGCGGCAACCTTCCTTTCCTTGGACGTTGAAAGCAGCTAGTATCCTGTCAGCAACATAGCATGGCAACCCTGGAAGCTCTGAAAACCTGCCCGCCTCCCCGAGGTCTTGGACAAACTTCTCGAGCTTGATCAAGCTGAGAGCTTCAAATGGCCAGCTGGTACGGGTCTGATGGGATGCCAAAGCTCCCATGGAGGTCGGTGACGGGTAGAATGGGGAAGTGCTGCGTCATTGGTGTTAATATTTGTTATTATGAATATTAATGATGTGTAGCCCATTATCACGCTCAGAATACTAAAGGAATCTCGGAATATCAACAGTGGTGACTGTTAGTTTTTCCATGGAGGTTGAAGGGTCTCAAAGCAATCTCGGAATATCAACAGAAGTGTCTGTTAGTTTTTCCATGGGAGATGAAGAGCCTCAAACTATCTCTATAAATATGGATCTCATTTGCCTCATTCCAGAAGCAAGACAAGCAGAAGAAAAGACAAGAAAAAGAGAGATAGAGAGAGATATAGAGATAAAAGAAGAGGGAAAAATATTCACGAGTTTATCTTATACGGAGTATTGAGAGAGAGAGTAAAATCTTATAATCTCAATAGTATAGGGTGTGTGAGTAATCTTCTTGTAGATCGCTATATATTTGATGACTGTAATCTTTGGTTGAAGTAGTGAATTGTTCGTTGTTGCCCGTGGTTTTTGACTCTCGATTGAAGGAGGGTTTTCCACGTTAAATCTCTGTGTTCTTTTGGTTTTTGTTTTATTTTATTTCTCAGGTATTATTTTCCCAAAATTGTGTGTTCGCTTTGTTTTATTTTATTTCTCAGGTATTATTTTCCCAAAATTGTGTGTTCGCTATTGTTGATCTCTAATTTAGGGGATTTTTCTCAACAATTGGCACGGTTTTGGCAGGAATTTGAGGCTGTTGAGTGTGGCGATTTTCTAGAGGTAATAGATAATTAGATTGATTTGTGGAATAATGCTAGATTTTTTGCATAAATTTATACATACCGAATTAATTAAGTGAATTATTTTTTAAAAAGCATGCCATATGCCTAGAAATATATTGCAATTGATATTAGAAAATATTAAAAGTTGTCTCAGGTTTGGCTTGAACTCAATTTTCATTAACTCTAATTCCAAACAGGTAATGTTTCGAATCGAAACTTCAAAGGAAAACTCAATACTAATCTAAACAAAAGTTAGCTGATCAAGTCAATTGATAAAATTAAAGAAAAGACTTTTAATTTAACAGAATTTTAAGGTACCTGGACTTAAAGTGAAACTACACAACACACGAGGTTCTAACTTGTTTCATGTGTTAATATATTTAAAAAATGAGCTATTCTCCGGCAATTATAGATTTATAGTATTTTATGTGCAAATAATTGATGTTAGAAAATTTGAGCTTTTTTTAAAAAAAAATTGTGCCAAAAGATATTAGTTGGCAATAGCTTAATTCTCCGTGCAATTGAGAGGTCATATTTTAAATTAGGATACCTCCCTACCTCGCATTTTTATAATTATTGTCCTTATAGCAATCGTACTGTTGAAGACTAGTTATTTGTGACGATATTTATATTATAGTTACATTATTGACACAATGTGTTTTTTTGTTAATAATGATTGTTGCTATAATTAATTAATTACAATTACAATACTTTTCATTATAGTTTAATAATAGTTGTAGATAAGAAGTGATCAAAGTTGTAGCACAGTAATTTCTTTTATTTCACAAATATATTTTAGTTGATTTGTAACTTGAATTCTGAGGTTTTAACTTGTAGCGTCCTTCTTAATTTTTATCACCTGGTTATAATGATCTTACCCCGAAAGTATAAATCAGAAATGTCAAAATATAATATGATAGAGTCAAAATTGACCACTTGCTTTTCAACTACTTTAACCTGTAAAATCATATAAGACCATGCAACTTGAATGACCATGAATAATATATAAAGATTGAATATTATACAAGCTTCTCTAAACCATATATTGAGTCGAAAAATTGATCAAAATCACCAAAGTCATCTATCATTGAAACTAATGAATTATTCTTTCTTACAAAAATTCAATCTTCTGCCCAAACAATTCGACAAACAGGAAGCAGATCAAAGAGTCCATTTTTTGCGTACAACTTGTTAACATATGTTAATTTCTCCATGGCTAGTTCCATATTTCCTCTGCATTTTATCAAAGAACAATTCCCTTATTTTTTTGTCAAATTCACGTACCTTCACATGTTGTCAAAGTATTTCTAGAAGGACAAATAGGGCCTACACATCCATATATTTCAAGCTCATAGCATATCATTTGTGCAGGTTCCAGCTCACAAGCATTTATGCACCCAAAAGAGAGTCTTCAAACATATCCAACCGTCATGATCAGTAAGCCAATGGTAAGATTCCTTTGAATAATTATTCTTATCTCTTTCATCTTCGATGAGACCATTGTCCCCTAAATCCTTTCTTCCCCGCTGTGCCACATATTTGTAAGGCTTTTAATGAAATTCAATGTATGATTGTTGTATGCCAAAATTAAGTCTTATATTTAAAATTTTGCGGGTTTGGGAGGAGTCATCTTCTTATAAATAAGACTTTTCTCCTTTGGTTCTTGACAACCCAAAATTGTCATCGCTTTTTTCTTTGATAAATTATTTTCTTTCTCTCTTTTTGTAATATTTTTTTGATTATTGAAATATTATTTTTGTAGTGTCTGAGAACGTAAGCCTCGTTAAATTCCAGTATTCTTTTGTTCTTTTTATGTCTATTTAATAGCTATTGTCGGATATAGTTGTTAATTATTGTGCTATTTAAATTACTTATAAAATTTTGTCTAGGTGGTTTTAAGCGGACCGTGTGTCCCACACTTTCTCGGGAATTTTATCTTAGGGTAATTTTTAGTACAATAGTTTTCACGCTAGTCATCTAGGTAATAATTCTTAAAGTGAATTAGTTATCTTTAGTGAAAATTACCTAATTTTTACAACAATTGGTATCAAGAGCAAGTTTTATTTTAGTATGCTCGTGTGGTTGCGGCTTACGTTGATCTTCTATATCAGAAAAATTTCCTTGGGCCAGTTGACATTTTGAGCTCTTGGTTTATTTTAGTATGCTCTGTGGGCTTACGCTGATCTTCCACATTAGAAAAAATTTCCTTGGGCCAGTTTTAACAGCATATTAAATAGATTTTGTAGCCGTAAATGACAGACAACCCGAAAGAATCCACGTCGAAGGTCACAGCTTCATCTTCAATTTTGGCAAGAACTACTGTGACAAATGCAAGATTTGCAGTGGAGATTTTTTATGGTACCAGTTATTTCGATATGTGGCAAAGTGAGGTCGTGGATGCCCTTTTTCAACAGGGTCTAGACATTGTTATTGAAGAAGAGAAATCAGATGATATTGAGGAGAAAGAATGGAAGACAATAAATAGATTGACATGTGGTACCATTCGAACGTGTCTTTCTAAAGAGCAAAGGTATGTATTTTCTAAAGAAACTTCTGCAAGTAAATTAGAAGGTACTGGATGGAGAATATTACTAGCTTCAATCAGCTAGTAACTGATCTGGTGAATATAGATGTGACTTTTGAAGATGAAGATTTGGCTCTGATGTTATTGGGATCACTTTCTAATAAATTTGAGTTTATTGAAACTACTCTATTTTACGAGAAATTTCATATTTCCTCTGCATTTTATCAAAGAACAATTCCCTTATTTTGTTGTCAAATTCACATACCTTCACATGTTGTCAAAGTATTTCTAGAAGGACAAATAGGGCCTACACATCCATATATTTCAAGCTCATAGCATATCATTTGTGCAGGTTCCAGCTCACAAGCATATTTGCACCCAAAAGAGAGTCTTCAAACACATCCAACCGTCATGATCAGTAAGCCAATGGTAAGATTCCTTTGAATAATTATTCTTATCTCTTTCATCTTCGATGAGACCATTGTCGCCTAAATCCTTTCTTCCCCACTGTGCCACATATTTGTAAGGCTTCTAATGAAATTCAATGTATGGTATAATATATATAAAAATTAGAAATCATGCAATTAAGTTCATTAATGCCACTTAGACATACAAAAGCTCAATGTTAATATTAGTCCTATATGATACTCTGACTTCGATTCATTAGAAGCACGAGGGTGACGATGATGATGATACATATTACGTATAACTGAAACATGTAGAAGAGCCATTATAGAAGTCATCTATTTGGATGCTTCTCAACAGCCTGCTAGACCTTTACTCCCACCAGCTAACTAGGATTCTCCAACTTTGATACCAGCGATCACCCAGCGAAACCCAAAATCAAACCATATCCAAGACATAACCTACTGAAAGGTCAACAACAAAAAGATGGGGATAGGAGGCGTGAAATGACAGAATACTTGTCTGTTGCCCAAAGCGACGAAGCGAAGAGTTGCTTTCAAAATATGGGAGAAGGAAAGGCGTAGTTTGTAGACGGAGAGGCGGAGGAGTAGACATAAAAGACGGAGAAGATCGGACTTTGGAGGTAAGAAGCGTGCGATATTGAAATTCCATGGGAAGATCGTATTTAAATTCTATTTTAATGATTATTTGTTTTGTTTTTTATTATAATTAGAATTTGTTTCTGTTGGGTTATCACTCTTTTGTAAATAATAAAAAGACAATTCTATTTTAGACAATAATTAAGATTATTTTAGAAAAAAGGCTTTTTACTGTGGGAGAGAGATAAAAATTAAAAAGAGAATTTTCTTTGTGGGGTGTGGAGAAAAGGGTCACCAAAGGAAAAAGAAAAATTATGTGGATTGAAAAAAAATATTTTATTGAGATTCGCTTTTAATCATCAATTATAACTCTACAAGTTCTTAATATATAATTTTATTTTATTATTAATTAATATCAATTGTATATAAATTACAATAAATTGGTATTGCAAAATTTACTCTCCTGTAGATATTTTTTGTATCGAAAAATTTTTGCACGCGTATGCCCCATAAAGATACAGTAGATTTGATTTGGTTATCTATCTTGTAGTTTCTTCCCAGATTTGAAAATTTTTATGTAAAATTAATTGTATCTATATTGGAAGGTATTTCTTTTTAAGTTGATTAGTGACATTATTTTGATTTTTACTTCTCATCTATTACTTGTTAAAATGAGGATTTAGTATTTAGTTAATCCCAATAATTTTGAATTCTTTAGCTGCGTGCACTACAAGTGAGAGCAATAAGGTATTCTCATATATTAAATCTCACTTTTAATATAAAATATTAAATTTCAAACGGAAACAAGTTGACATGCTCAAGCTTGCTTCAACTTCAAGTCAAATTTTGGAGGGAGTTTTTTTTTGCATTGAACATTAGGTTAAATTGAGTTTTAAACCACCCTATTCATTATTTCTTAAAAAAATCCGTTGTCTTTCCAACAACGGTGAGAATTCAATTGATTTAACTCATAACAGGTACCAATAACCCAATCTATCGAAATGCTATTTGGTAGACACAATTTTAAACTAAATCAAATGACGCTTAAAACTAAATCAAATGGAAACGGAGAAGCAGTTCGGTTTGATTTAATTTGACAAATTCAAATTCAAACCCCATAAAAATTTCTTATCTCCTAGTAAAATAAAATTAATTTCATATTTTTATAAACTTAATCGCACAAAATTGAACACAAAAATAATCGAATGAAGTTGCGTGAGTACAAAACATATTAATCTGCATCCCAAGAATATTGTTTTCTTTTTTTGGACGATAATATTATTTTCAAGGTCAACTATAAATCATAATTGGATTCTACACTAAAGAAAAGCAAAAAAAAATGCAACCAAAGAAAAAAACAAGAATTAGTCACTTCTCAACCCGTTCATATGAAAATCATCAATTTTACGCAAGAATTCAAATTCCCCATTAGTGGCGGAATCTCCGAAAGACAAACTGGACAAATTTCCCGCCAATTGGCGGGGAAACGCTTTCCACCTTTAACCACCCCCAAATTTAAATTCTTCCCCAAACCCTTCATCTTCCTTCCAATCCTCCTCCTTCCACCGCCGCCCCCCAATCTCCGCCTCCTACGCAGCCGGAAACCGCCGCCGCCGCCGCAGAACAGCCGTAATCCCTCTCTCCGACCTTCTCGTTGCGAAAAGTCTGGAAATTGAACCGTTGAGCAGGGTAAATTCTCCATGTCGGGCGTTGAGATCGAATTCTTGTGCGGCCTTGGATTCGGCGGCGGCGAGTCCTGTGCTCCGGCCGATCCGCCGGTGTTTGGCTCTTTGGAGGATCTGGAGCTGGATTCGGTGGTCGATATGGAGTGCGAAGATGCTTTGATTGTGAGTAATCTGTTCCTTTTTGATGCGATCTTGCCTAATTTGTGTTTTTTTATTTGAATTTATTGTTCATGTGAGAAATATATCAAATTTGTGATTTTTTTGGGTATGGTTTTTGCTTTAGGGTTCTGGTCTTGAGAATATGGGAAATACGTGCTTTCTCAACGCCGTTCTTCAATGCTTCACCCATACCGTTCCACTGGTGCGGAGTCTTCAATCGTGCAATCACCCTGTACCCTGCCCTCGTAAGAATTTATGCAAAGTTTGATTCTTTGTTTTTGTTGGTAGAGTTTGAGAAGTTGTGTAAGACGGCGGATTGGTAAGGTAAGCTTGCTAAATTGCTTGAAAATTTCAGGGATGGAACAGGGCTTCTGTGCTTTGTGCGTTCTGCGTAATCATTTTAATGAGTCGCTCACTTCGCCAGGTTCTAAACTCAGGCCCCAAATAATGGTGGACAGTTTAAAATGTATCCTTAGCTTGTTCAAGTGTGCCTAGCAGCCTTGGCTTCGTAGTTTTTATTTTTTAAAAAATTAATTGTTGCCTTAGGGATCATGTTTGGGCAGAAAAAATATGCATCCAACATCTTTAGGCTGTTCTTTTGCTATGTTGGTGAAACAATTATTGTGGTTGTACTCTAGTTGTCAGTATTCCTCTCAATGTGATTTTGGAATTTCTATTTAATGTGCTTTTTAGAATGTGTTATCCGTTTCTGTATTTATAACTGTTAGACTGCTCTTTTCTGTCTTTGAAATTAAAACTGGGCAGTAAGAAATGTTAGGCAGTCTTGCTTTGCTTTTGGAATTTTAATGACGAAAATCCTATTGCCGTTATTAGAAGTATGGCATTTACAATTTGATTTTATATTTATGGATGGACCATGCTATGCTTTGATAAGAGATTTTTATATGTATATGTTGTGAGTGGCATTGTGGAGAGATTATCCAATCAGTTTATCACTTAATCTCTTTTTTTTATGGGAATTCAGTCCTTGACCTTGCAACCATTAGACATATCCTGTGATTTTCAAAAAGACCGACAAGAAGATGCTCATGAGTTTCTCCAGTGCATACTGGATCGGCTTGATACATGCTTTCCAAAGTCTAATGGAAATGACAAGGCCTCATATTCAGATGACAATAATATTGTGAGCCAAGTGTTTGGGGGAAGACTTAGGAGCCAGGTTTGAAAAACGATGCATTCAAAAAGACATCTTTTATTATTTTCTCACTCCAATTTTCTAATATTTTCTGTTTAATTGTATTTCTCAGCTGAAATGCTGCACCTGTGGTCACTCCTCGGACACTTTTGAGCCTCTAACAAACTTGAGCTTGGAGGTGGACGATGCTGATACATTGATAGATGCTTTGAAAATGTTTACAGACGTAGAAAAGATTGGCGATTCTGATGAAAAATTCAACTGTGAGAGCTGCCAAAATGGAAGTTTTGAAAGAAAAGCAGTTGACAGTCGACAAGGTCCCTGCAATTGCCACTTTTCACCTGAAGAGATTTAAGAATGATGGTTTCTTGGTTGAGAAAATCAACAAGAGAGTCGACTTTCCTTTGGAACTTGACTTGAGCCCATTTCTTAGCAACCCTCGACATACTAGAGTGAGTTTTGATAAATTTTCAATTCTTTTGCCGGTATGAATTTTATAATTATGTTACAGGACCATTATAATAATGGGTATTGAACTTGGTTGCAGGACTTAAAGTACAACTTATATGCTCTTGTTGTGCACTTGGGGTACCATTCTTGTTATGGCCATTACATTTGTTATATTCGTACTTCTCCTAATGCTTGGTATCGGTTTGATGATTCAGAGGTACTGCACTCTTATAATTTTTATAATGCTACATACACGCTAATTGCTGAGTTATATTTATAAACTGTGGTGGTTTAATCTACAAGCGTTACCTTTCAGGTCTCTAAAGTTTCTGAAGATGAGGTTTTATCTCAGAAAGCATACATATTATTCTATTCCAATAAAGAATCACCTTGGTTTTCAACCTTCATGGAAACACAGCCAAGGCCCTGTTCCCGTGCTAAAAGTGCCACTGCATCACCTAGATTAGTTTTGGCTGATAATGAAAGCAATGTTGTGCGAGCCCCTAAGAATGTAATTTGCAGCAAGAGAACTTACGAGATGATCAGCTTATATGATGATGTAGATGATTGCGATGTTGGACGCACAAACCTTGGCATTGTTGCAAAGAAAAGGTTGGATGAGATTACACCAACTGTATCATTTTCAAGAGCTGGTAGCGCGGAGGTCTGCTGCTCCTCTCAGGACAACTACGAGGTCCCATGGATAACAGATAGCAAACTCAACGGAAACACCCAGAAAGGGGTTGACAAATCATCAACTGTCCAACTCTCCAGGCCTTGTAGCTCATGCGAGGTTTACTGCTCCCCTCCATCTACACCTCCACAGACTCCCAGCCCTGAGGCAGTTTTTGAACAGCTTCATGGTGAGAATTTTAGAAGTCAAGTATTTCCTTACACTAGTGAATTAACTTGCATTACCTTCTTAATGTTCTAATTTTCACATTGTACTTCAAAACATTCTTTGTGCTATGTTTGATTGTGCAAATTTAATGGCAGATGTAAAACATGCGATTCTTAACAACCGCCTAAGAGCTGATGGTATGCACCAGAACCCTGTAAAAAGGACTGCCGAGACTGCAGAGGCAAAGTCGTTATATAAGTTTGTGAAAACAATGCCTGCTTCCAGGCGAGAAGCTTTAATGGCCTACCTTCCCTCTGCAAGAAAATGCCAGACTGAGACTCTTTGCATCAGCAAGAAGCACAAACTGCTGGAGGAAAATGGTCATTCCATTCGTGGTTCAATGTTCAGCCCCATTCGAAGATATGCCATTTCACGTCCATAGATTGTCTCTACTGATGAACTTGTGATGCTTTGCTCTGCATTGTCTTATTGTTTGTCATTTGGGCATGCACATGTGTTTTTGCCGTGCCTTATCAAGTTCGTTGCAGATGGCACTGCCGCAAGGGTCAAAACGCAGATAAGGCAAGTTTGTGCTCCAGAGCCGTCCATTTGTTAGCTTTTCTAATTCGTTCTGAAAGTTAGAAGCTTCCAAATTTACTGGGAGCTCTTCTTACTAAAATCTGAAGACATGGTCTCCTTCAATTCTTATAGGTTAGCTTTTACACATGGAATCATTGTACTTGAGTTGAACTCCGTCACCAACTCGATTTCATGGGTATTCGTCAATCATTTGTCATATGTTATTTCTTTGTATTGAACCGCAGACCCAAATTGTGAATATGACAATAACGCAAACGGAAAAAGTTTGCATTAGTTTTTGTTATTAGTGGACACTTAGAACAGCCGTTGATATGATGGTGATCTACACTAAATTCAAGTTCATGCCGTGGTTAAATAGATTTCCCCTTGATATAGGAGATGAAATCTGCACTATATTAAGAGTTTAATGATATATATATATATATATATACACACGATAAAACTGCACAATCAAAATACCCCCTTTGAGTCTGCCTGTCGCCTCTTGGCCCCCGCCTACCTCTTGCCACCCCGCTTGCCTCCCACCCAAGCCCCTCTCCCACCGGCCCGCCCAGCCTCCCGGCGCCCACCCCTGCCACCACCGGCTTCCCGGTCCTCGCTGCCCCAGGATAACCTCCTGTCGTTGGGATCTAGTCAATTTTCTATTTACTTGACTCGAGTTGAGATTGAATCAAGTTTTTATTGATTCAAGTATGGACTAAGTCAATTTTTTATTAACTTGATTCGAGTCAGGACTAAGTCAAATTTTTATTTATTTGATTCGAGTCAGGACTAAGTCGATTTTTTATTTACTTGACTCGAGTCGAGACTCGATTTTTTATTTACTTGACTCGAGTCGAGACCAAATTAATTTTTTATTAACTCAAGTACTGGCCTAGCCGATGGCTACGAGTGGTGGGGGTGGTGGGGGTTGGCAACTAGAGTAGGCCCGGCTGCGGCGAGGGGTGGCAGGTGGCTGCAGTGGAGGTCATCGCTTGGGGAGGCGCCTGGGGGGGGGGCACTGCCCGGGCAGTGGAGGCTGGCGTAAGTTGTCTCGGGGTGGCGGGGGCCAAGATGCCAGTGGTGGCGGGGTGAGGGTTAAGAGCGAGGGCAGGGTGACGGGAGAGGGGCATAGGCAGGAGGCAGGGGCTAGAAGGCGGCGACGGAAGGCAGGGGGATAAGCGGCCAGGAGGCGGCGAGCAAGGGGTATTTTGATAGTGGGCTCCTGGATTTATATCCAACGGCCCACAATGAATATACTGTTATGCGCTCTATTTTAACGTGGCGCATAACAAGTTTATCCTATATATATATATATATATATAATTTGGCTGGGTTGGCTGCCTCCCTTAAAGACAAAAAAACAAATGTTTGGAACTTGGAAGGCTCATATGGAGTATACGGCGCCGCCGCTGGGCTGCGTACACTATGAGATTTTTTAGAGGGCTGAACAGTCAATGAAGTTGATGTTTTTTTAGCGATGAATGAAGTTGGTTTGGGCTCTTACCAACAATGAATTTGTTTCACACAAATTAGAGACGTCGAACAGTTCGAGTGGGAATACAAAATCTGTTAAGAAAGAAGAGTGGAGACTAGATGTAATCGAAACTATGACCGTCATTTTCTGTAGAATACATGTTTTCTTTTCTTTTCCATGGGCAAACAGAATTCACGTTCTGTTGGTAACACATTGGATCAGATATGTACAATCATAAGATAGCGGAAGCCTGCTCCAATTTCACATTCCAACAAGTGGACCAAGACAATCAAACTATGATATTGTTGGCGTCAAAAATAATAAAAAAAACATATTAAATCATTTATTACCTTATTTTGCATAATTTTATCTTATTTTTTTAACATAATTTCACAACTACATAAGTCTAACTTTAAAAGTTCTGCATCAAGTACCTATCAAAAGAAAATTAATGTGCCCTTGAAATTTTTTATTTGAAGAGTCGTCGCTTAAAATTCATTCGATTAAAAAATGTTGATTCATTGATAAGAACTAGGTTCAATACAACTTAATTATTAATTAGATACATGCACCATCGTTAAAGTATGAATATTTAAATCATAAAAAGCTTAGTCGGGGAATGGTATTTGCTAACTTGCATCCACTCAGAATTATCGGTAATTCAATATAGTAATAATAAGGGATCTACAGTAATAATTGCTGCTTAATCCACTTTTACAGGAAACTGACCTTTTAATCTGGCACTTCTAGAATTATTTGCAATTAGTGCTCATAGTTGATGGAAGCAAACATTTTAAAAATATAATTTTATTGCTGTTTTTGATAAATTTTGAAGATGTTATAATTTTTTTAAAGAAATAACTCAAATATCATATTAAAAATATAGGTAAGGAACAAAATTATATATATATATATAGTGGTCCCAATATGCTGTTACAAGATTAAAAAAATTCTATTAAAATAGAAATCAAAATAAACCTCGATTAAAATAAAAGAGTATTAAAGAATTTAAAATAAATATTATTTATAATAAAAAATAATATTATAAAATAAGTTGAA
Organism: Piper betle; assembly: GCA_033002965.1. Classification (NCBI taxonomy): domain Eukaryota; kingdom Viridiplantae; phylum Streptophyta; class Magnoliopsida; order Piperales; family Piperaceae; genus Piper; species Piper betle. The sequence continues at coordinate 4,971 of JAURVB010008208.1, read as the reverse complement.
GATAGTGACAAAACCGTCTAGTGTTTCATATATTAGTATAAATTATCACTAAGAATCTAGTTTTACTAGGCCTGCTATCTTTTCTATTTAAATTATTAATAATTTAAATTTTTTGAATTAAATATTCCAAGAAAAATAATAAAAGAAAATATTTTGTTTCTAAAATTATCCCAAAATTTACTAGAAATTCAGTTTCATCCTTACGAACATTATTAGCCATCTTTTTTAAAAAAAGTAAAAAAGTTTTTTTCCCCAAAACTAAGTCGTTAAAACATAAAACATTTAATTTTTATTTTAAAAAATAGCATTTCAAGGTTAAAGGGAATAGATTCGGAGCATTCTTTTACAAGTATAATAATTGTATTTATAAATCGTTGATTAATTAATCCAAGACTTCCCAGCCGCCATAGACCGGGGCCCACGCAACGATGGTGGCGTCAGAATTGTCGCCATTAATCACACCAATCAAGCGGGCCCCGCGCTCCATTCTAATCTAAAATCCATCCCCCCGGTTTCGACGGCCAAGAGCCCGATTGACGTCCGTCTTCTCGCCGTCACCGTCGAAGCTCCCATCGTCGCCGGCGACCACAGCCGACGCCATGGCCGACTCCCTCTTCAACTCCCAACCCCCCGACTCCCTCCAAAACCGCCTCCAGATCCTCATCGACACCGCCCGTGAGTCCTGGACCTACGCCATCTTTTGGCACGCCGCGGACGCCGGCGCCGGCAACCCCTTCTCGGCTGGGGCGACGGCTACTACAAGGGAGGAGGCGCCGGCGGAGGCGGCGCGGCCTCCCCGCGGCAGCAGGAGCACAGGAAGAAGGTGCTGCGGGAGCTCAACGAGCTCATCTCCGGGGCGCCGGCCGGCGACGACGCTGGCGAGGACGCGGTCACCGACACCGAGTGGTTCTTTCTTGTCTCCATGACCAGCTCCTTCGCCTCCGGCGCGGGGCTCCCCGGCCGCTGCTTCGCCGGTGCCGGCCCCGCCTGGCTGGCCGGCTCCGACCGCCTCGCCGCCTGCGGCTGTGAGCGAGCGCGGCAGGCGCAGGCGTTCGGGATCCAGACCATGGTCTGCATCCCCTCGCCGCCGGCGTGGTTGAGCTCGGCTCCACCGACTTCATCTTCCAGAGCTCCGACCTGTTGGGCAAGGTGAATGCTTTGTTCGATTTCGCCGACCCCGACGCCGGCGATCCGACCGCTCTTTGGCTGTCGGAGCCAGCGGAAGATACCCGCACTGCTCCTCCTCTACCACCTCCAAACAACGCCAGTTCGATCCAATTCGACCAAAGATTGAACCTTTTCGATGATTGCAAGCCAGACCCAGGTGAGATTTTAAATTACGGTAGCAACCAAAAGCAAAGCTGTTCTTCCGATCATGTGAAGAAGAAGAAGAAGAGCAGTGAGAAACAGGGGACTAGTGCTCGACATGAGAATGAGATATTGTCATTTGGTCCGTCGGATGTTTCCGACGACATGGAGGCTTCTCTCCGAGACGCCGAGAGCAGCCTGGTCTCGCCGGCGGCGGAGGCGGAGAAGCGGCCGAAGAAGCGGGGTCGGAAGCCGGCGAACGGCCGGACGGAGCCGCTCAACCACGTCGAAGCGGAACGGCAGCGGCGGGAAAAGCTCAACCAGAAGTTCTACGCGCTCCGGGCGGTGGTGCCCACTGTGTCCAAGATGGACAAGGCCTCCCTCCTCGGCGACGCCATTGCCTACATCAACGAGCTCCGGTTGAAGGTGCAAGACGCAGAGGTGGAGGTGGAAGCTCTCAAGAAGGAAGTGGAAGTTTCAACGTCAAGCCATGGAGTGAAAGTCTGTGATGGGGAGTTGGTTGGGGTTGAGGTTGAGGTGAAGATGTTGGGGTTGGAGACTCTGATAAGGGTGCAGTCAAACAAGATGAACTATCCTGCTGCTAAGCTAATGGCTGCATTGAAGGAGATGGAGTTGGAGCTGGTGTGTGCAAGTGTTTCTGTTGTGAATGAGTTTCTGATCCAGCAGGTGACCGTGAGGATTACCAGCCATGTATATACCCAGGAGCATCTCAAGTTGGAGCTTTGTGCTAAGTTAATGGGGTCTAATGGTGTTGAGATCAATGGTGCAACAACCAATGGATTATTCAGATGATTTTGTGTGTGAAAAAGAACTGTGTACGATAGTGTCCATTCTGTGCAATTCACACTCTGAGCTAGATTTGCCGGCCTCTGATGAGCTGCTTGGTTGTCCGTAGGTTTACCAGGAAGGAGCAAATCAAGAATAAGAGGTATGCTGTGATTGATCTCCACAGCTTCGTTTGGTAGGATCATACGTTGTGATTGTGGGTACTAGCTTTTTAATGAATGTGCTCTATATACACTATTTTCCAATCAGATGTTATTTGTTATAGCTTCGTCTTCTTACTGTCTTGGCCTTGCTTTACCTTATCAAGTAATTGCAGGATTTCTTCAATCATGGAGAAATTTTGTTTGCCGTAGCTAATGGGAATACATTGGCCATGTATATTGAAGGCTTTTGAAATTTCTAGTGTTAGACCATGTCAGTTCAAAACATACTGCTACTTTGTCTTTCCCTAGCATTGTTCCTACTTGTTTGCTTCCTGCTCTTTTTATATTTTGAGCATTGCTTGCAATCTGCTTATGCATGGAACTTGGTTCATGAAAGACGGCTTTCAATGTAAAACAGAAACGTATAAGCTTCATCTTCTGAAAACCATGTACTGTTTCTCCGTTTGGTGTCTTCCTGATTGAACTAATTTTCCTTGTTAGACCTTTGATCAAATTTTGCATTGGTACGTCTGTAGAAGAGTATGATTGCTTGACCAAACTGGTGCTTCAAACCATGAGAATTGATTAACTTTCTTTTAATAAAACAAGAAACTTGTTTTGTCTACTTTGGTGGGAAGCTTAAACATGAATTACTCGCATGTTTTCACTTTGCACCTGCTCAATCTGAACCTTTTTGGCTGGCCGCTGGATCATGAATTGCTGCAACATCATATCATATATGAGCCGTTCAAGTGGAAATCTGAACAATAATAATATTTCTTATTTTGTATCTTTGTGGTTCATCTTGTGAGAATCACAAGTATTAATATTAGCTAAGTACGTTTTTGATGCAAACATGAGATGTTTGTATATATTTTCGATTTATATATGCAACTCCTACGATAAATATAAATGCATTACGCGAACATCATTTGACAAAATTGTTATGTGATGAATTCTCACATTCTTTGCCTACAAGCTTTTCTTCATTATATTGGATATACATACATATTCCACTTGTTTTGCTGCCACCGACGACCTTCCTCCTCTAGCTTTTTAGAGGGAGCTACCTCCACTTGAGTTTGTTTTTATTTTATTTTTGTGTACCCCGGCACTTGGGTCTTCGATCATGTGTGTATGCACTTTTTCCTGGCTTTTTTGTTGTCTTTGTGGGGAGTATACAGTATAGTATATATACATGTCCACGAGCTGGCCAAAACCGAGTTTATTCGACTCTGGTGATCATCAAAGCCAAAGATCAATTCACTCTCGGTTTGTTTTGAGAAGAAATCACATTATCCATCTGATAAGCAATGCAAAAATAATATATAACTCAAATTAACGGATCACCCCAAATAAGCTACATTGTCCACTCTCCAGATTCGTGGCTCTTCTCCACTCTAGCTTGACTGCTACAATGGGAACTTTGAGTCACCGTTTTACATCTAATTGTAGCATTCAAAAAATACCCAATATTCCCCTCAGACCACAATTCTTCTCCATTATTCTGCACTTTTGTGGTCTTGTAGTTTGATCAACCATGGGCGTTGCAGGAGAGATCAAGCGGGTAATTAGCTCGTCCGACGACTGGGAACACGAGCTGCCCAACCTGCCGGAGGAAGTAGAGAAGCCGGCGTTGTGGCCCGTGGTGGCGAGGAGCTACTCAAGAGCACCAACAGCCATGCAAAGCTCCCACGCTGACATCTACGAGCTGCCCAACTCCTGCGCCTTCCCACTCAACATGCCCCGCCTCGAGCTACATGAAGTCTGAGGTATATATATATATATCACAAATGACGTAATAATTTGGTGCATGCATACATAAATGATAAAACTCGGTTTATGGATCACAGCTTGAATTCACACGATGAGTTCCCAAATTCCACCATATTAACCATGGTTTCCATGTCTGAATCCAATGTGATTTTAAGGTTTAAGGTTTGTGTTTTAGTTGAGTGAAATTTTGTAAGTATAAAATTGCACTTCGTGTTAACATGAAAAAGCTTTCATTGATCTTTCATGTGATATAACAAGGAATATCAGCGATCTTATTTTCATTACATGATTGTTAAAAATGGTAAACAATGCACACAGCTAAGCATTGTAAAAGGTATGCTCAGTTTACCTTTATAAAAGGTGAAATGTTTAGACTAATGTGTACGACGGCGTACCATCTTGCACTATATATATATATATAGAAATATTTTATGGTGCGTTGCCCTTTCTTGCAGCGCACGATGCGGTACCAAATCTAGGCCGTTAGATTAAAATCTAGCGGTCCAAATTTTATAGGCCGCCCTAGACCTGCCTGCCCGTATACCCGCCCGACCGACCGTCCGTCTGCCCGCCCGTTCGACCACCCTCCCCCCGCCCGATGGCCCCACCGTGGCACCCCATCCCGTCACCCCCCTCTCGCCCCGTCGGCACCCTCCCCTGCCAGTGCCTGCTGCTGCGCCCCCACCCCTGTTCCTCCCTCACCACGGCCGCACCCTTCCCCCCCCCCCACCGCCGCTGGCCACCCTTCCCCACCCCGCCGCAGCGGCGAGGGGGCAGCCGGTGGCGAGGGGGAACGGGGGTGGGGGCACGGCTGGATGGGGAGGGAGCGGCGCTTGGGGAGGGTGGCGGGCAGCGGCAAGTGGGGGCGAGGGGGGGGGGGGAGGTGCCGACGGGGGCAGGGGGTGGCAAGGGTCGTCGCGGCGGGCAAGGGGGCCGT
>JAURVB010008206.1:0-17297 GCA_033002965.1 Piper betle | reverse complement strand
ACGGGCCAAGAATAGGCATTTCGGAGACGAAATTCCCTAAGGTGGGTGGATTGTGAGATCCTCAACTTAGTCCCACATCTAATACCTACTGGGAGACGATCCTGTTTATAAGTGGGAATGGACTATAGATCTTTAACTTCCGGGGTACCCATTTTAAAGAAATGACTTAGCCCATTACGTTGCACTTTGGCTGGGTCGTTACTAATGGTATCAGAGCCGACCAGGTTCCGTGTTAGATGGTGGGCTGGATTAGAAACGTTGGCTAGGCTGCCGGTCACGGGCCAGAAAGGTCGTGGGCTGGGGCTAGCAACGGGCCAAGAATAGGCATTTCGGGGACGAAATTCCCTAAGGTGGGTGGATTGTGAGATCCCTCAACTTAGTCCCACATCTAATACCTACTGGGAGAAGATCCTGTTTATAAATGGGAATGGACTATAGATCTTTAACTTCTGGGGTACCCATTTTAAAGATATGACTTAGCCCATTACGTTGCACTTTGGGCTGGGTCGTTACAAATGGTATCAGAGCCGACCTGGTTCCGTGTTAGATGGTGGGCTGGATTAGAAACGTTGGCTAGGCTGCCGGTCACGGGCCAGAAAGGTCGTGGGTTGGGGCTAGCAACGGGCCAAAAATAGGCATTTCGGGGACGAAATTCCCTAAGGTGGGTGGATTGTGAGATCCCTCAACTTAGTCCCACATCTAATACCTACTGGGAGAAGATCCTGTTTATAAGTGGGAATGGACTATAGATCTTTAACTTCCGGGGTACCCATTTTAAAGAAATGACTTAGCCCATTACGTTGCACTTTGGGCTGGGTCGTTACAAATGGTATCAGAGCCGACCTGGTTCCGTGTTAGATGGTGGGATGGACTAGGGACGTTGGCTAGGCTGCCGGTCACGGGCCAAAAAAGGTCACGGGCTGGGGATAGCAACGGGCCAAGACTAGAAACGTTGACTAGGCTGCCGGTCACGGGCCAGAAAGGACGTGTGCTGGGGCTAGCAACGGGCCAAGAATAGGCATTTCGGGACGAAATTCCCTAAGGTGGGTGGATTGTGAGATTCCTCAACTTAGTCCCACATCTAATACCTACTGGGAGAAGATCCTGTTTATAAGTGGGAATGGACTATAGATCTTTAACTTCCGGGGTACCCATTTTAAAGAAATGACTTAGCCCATTACGTTGCACTTTGGGCTGGGTCGTTACAGTCACAACATTGTGGGCCTAGCTGGCCAGGTGTTACTCACAATTAAGCAAATATGTCTAACATTTTTATTTAACAAACACATATATAAAGATCCCACAGTCTTAGACCGTTTCCCAGTAGCCACACTTATTTCTCCAAATAAATAATAAAAGGAGTCCTCATATTTATTTTGCTCCATGCCCTGGTTGTCAATCACCTACTTTCGTATCTGCACACCTACGGAGGCAATTCCGCGTTAGTGATTACAACACTAAGTAGTATAATAGAAAAAACAAATCACGTACATTCCACTATTTCCTTATGTTTATTTTAATATGCGGTGGAGCGATTCCGCTATACTCCAAAACAATGCGGAGGAGGTATCCGCTGTGATCCGCACACCCCGGCCGTAGCCCTTTTGTGGGGAGGCTACCACTACCGTCTCCAGTGCCAGTGCCTCGCACACCCCGGCCGTAGCCTGTTTGTGGGGAAGCTATCACTGCACTCAGGTGATTGCTACGCCCCGTTTGTGGGGAAGCTCTCACTACCAATTCTAGTGTCAGTGCCTCACACACCCCGGCCGTAGCCTTTTTATGGGGAGGCTATCACTGCACTCAGGTGAGTGCTACGCCCCGTTTGTGGGGAAGCTCTCACTGCCAACTCTAGTGCCAGTGCCTCACACACCCCGGCCGTAGCCTTTTTATGGGGAGGCTATCACTGCACTCAGGTGAATGCTACGCCCCGTTTGTGGGGAAGCTCTCACTGCCAATTCTAGTGCCAGTGCCTCACACACCCCGACCGTAGCCTTTTTATGGGGAGGCTATCACTGCACTCCAGTGCGATGGAGGAATCGTTGTGCCTTGCTCACCCCGGCCGTAGCCTTTTTATGGGGCAGCTATCACTACTCCAAAACAATGTCGATGCATTACACAATTTACGCACATAATACGACCCCGTGTCGGACTGAGTCAATTCTTTGACCCCGGTTGCACTCGGTGCTTGGTGGTCGAATCTGGGCTCAGGCCGACCTAGGCTACCAACAAGGAAAGTACGATGTTCTACCTATTATACGTACCTGACTTGTGATTTCGTCTGACTGTGACCCGTGAACCCTAATCTGAATGAGGGCATAAAATTATACATTAGTATAATTTTATTTTGCATGAACCTACATGCAACTTACATGACTAATATACTATCAATTTTAAATGATGTAATTAGTTCATGTTAGTCTTCATTTTTTATTAAATTTTCAGCAATTCTAATGATAATTAATTATTAATTATCATTATCCAAATCCCCATTATCTAATTGATAATTTAATTATTAACATGTCCATTTACAAAACAACTAAGCAATCGACAAGAACCCCATGCATAAGACGCTGGAGATCTAGCAACTTGGCAGTGCGTCTTCAACAAACCTTGCATGCAAGAATCCTAATGGAAACAAATAAGATGAGGGATGAAATACTCACACAGTAATGGGGAGGTCGCCTGGGATGAAGATGAGGGATGAAATACTCCCTCCTCCTGCATATATATACACTTCAACCATTCCCTCCATTAAATTCTCACACCCTATCATCCATTCATGAATAGGTATTTTCTAGGTGACCTTAAGTCGAACCATGACCGGTTGACTTGATAACCAACGATATTGGTTCATCTATATTTATTTCATAATAATTAGGTTCGAGTCTTGTAATAATTTTCATGGTTTTTACAAGTTCCACCCATCCCAGCCAGATCTTCCACCAAACTCATCCATTCAAACTTGATCGAACTTGGAACGCTGTCGAGTGCCGAATTCGACCTCTGAGACATACGACAAACCCTAACCATCATCGATTGTCGACAACGAGAGGTATAATCACCTCTGATTTAAGTATTTAAAAATCGATGATTGTTAGCACAGCATGGTAGGATTGATGAATTGTTGTGTTAGATATTTTAATTATAAATACAAACATGAATTTGCTTGATTGAATTGTATTAAAGCGAATACTATGGAATTAAATTAGGTAAACTAAGTAATTATCATAATCTAAGACAACGTAGCATAGGAAAACTTATGTGTGATTGATGTATGATGTGGATTGAATGTATGATTGGTGTGTGTATGGTATAGGATGTTTGATGTATCATTCAGTTAGTGGGTATTAACTTTTAGTTTGATGTGTAGGTACAGAATAGGAGCTTGCCACCTAGGTGTGTGGACACTATTAGAGTTTCAACTAAGTCCGTTTAGGACTCGTTTCCTGTTTTATGCTCTATTCTATTGTGTATTTGTAACACCCCAACTTCAGTTCACTTAAGAACCGAATCAAAAATGTTACGATCGAGTCGAGTTATGTTTAAAGTTGTTGGTTGGTATGACTCAATAGATGAAATAGATCGAAACAACCTTCTTGGTGTCATAAGAATGGAAGACATTATTAAATATACGTCAAAACACATTGAACATAAATAAAAGTAAGAAAGTAAATACTATGTTGAGCTCAGATGTGTGTAGCGTTTATCTGTCCTCCCACCAAAGTCGAATCAGGATTTGCATGACCTATATATCATATGAAAACTGTCAGTAACGAATATTACTGGTCCAAAAAAGAACTAATACAATTTGGCAAATGGGTATTCCATTACCCATAAAAACTTATGAAACTTCAAGATAGCATCACATTGGGCGGTAAGCAAATATACTTAAGCAATTGCCAGCTTGCATGCACGGCTCATACTCATATTCATACATACATATAGCGCTTATGCCCTCACACCTTCCATATCACCCACCACGGTACTCGAGTGGCAAAAAGAAAAGTTAAGTTAGTGCCACATATCCCGGAAATATGCTGCATTATGCAAGACCATCATACATCGTACTACCTCATGGTTTGAAGGAGTACTAGTGTGATTCATATATATCTCCATACTGCTTACTCTCTTATTCATGAAATTCATAAAAATGCGCCTACGTATATAATAGGCATAGGAAAGAGGCTTATATCATAAATTTTTGGATCTTAAGTTCGAAGACAAATAAGGGATCCCATCTTTGTAGTTTTATTAAACATAGGTAGAAAATATGGCTAAATGGCCCAACATCGGAGGGATCCGATAAAACTCCGCTGATGCCGTTGTACATATAAAACACAATCAAACTCTACACGCAAGGAGTCAAGCAGAGAGAGAGTCTTACAGACCTAAGGTCCAAGATCAAAGTGCATCTGCACATCTACAGCGAGCTCGGACTCCGAAACCTACATCGGAACCCACTACTAAATAAATAAATAAAATAATAAATAAAAAAAATCATCATAACATCCAATCATGCTAAATCATGTGAATATACATCTAAACTAATATAGAAGTTCTCGAATTACCAAAAATAATCGAGAAACGGCTGAAAACGGGCTACATTGGACCTAACCAAGCTGAACCAGACCAAGCCGAAAGGGCTAAACCAACTCGGTCTGAGTTAACTGAGATACTGGGCTGGGTTGACTAGGCGGACATGAACTGGACATGACTCGGGCACGGTTAGTGGACTCGGCATGGCCAGGCGGATGCAGGCACGGAGGCCGATAAGCGGGCCGAATAGGGGGGCGGCAATGCTCGTCACCGGAGAACGCCAACGGTGGCACGGCTGGGGTTGCCGCCGGTCGGGATTGATAGAGGGGAGGATGGCGGAGGTGTTGGTGGTGACGATCGGCGGATTCCGGCAGTCGACTAGCCGGAAAATGACCGGGAAAGGGGCATGATCACCGCCGTGATTGGCAACGTCGTTGGCGGCGATCGTGGCTGCGGCTGTGGACGAGTGTTGGTCCCAAACTATAGATCTCGGTGAGGGGAAGCCATCGGGGTAGTCGGATCAGCTGGTGGTAGCTCGCCGGCGTCAGAAAATGGCCCAAACGGTGGCAGCGGCGTTGGTGAACAGTGTAGAAAACTCGGTTGCTGACGGCAACTATGGCTGCGCCATAGGTCATGAGTGGTACGGAATAAAAGCCGTTCGTGAGACAGTCACGACCATACCAAATGGGTGGCCAAAGGAGGACTGGGGTCTCACCAACTGCAAGCCGAAGTGGCGGCGGCGGTAAAGGCAGAAAATACTAAAAATGGGAGAAACCCTCAAAATCTATATGGAAAGCTAGGGTTGAGTGGACGGCTCAGATTTGCCACGTGGCACAATCAGAGCATCTAACAACTCAGTGGCCTAGTTGGTCCACCTATGGGTATATACAATATACTTATGAACAAAAAGTTTGGATCAAGACCGTCCAAAGTTGAGACGGACTCGAGTCGTAAAAATGACTCTATACGAGGGAATCGGGGCAGGAAGGGTAAATGGGCCTCAAAACCCTAAACGTAATCATAGCTGGGCCCATAGGGCACAATCCGATGGTCTAAAATCCCTATGATGCATGCAATGAGATACCCAAAAATCTTAAACAGATAGTAAATGTTGTAACGGCCTAGATCTAGGCCTAAAATCTTGACTAACATATACAACTAAATCTCTATACCTCAATATACATTGGTAACTCATGATCTTATCATCTGCATGTCGGGCATACTCAGCCACTATCACATGCTCATACAGCCATCTGGGCTCATACTCATAATATAAAAACTAGTTCGGCTCGAGCTCACTCGAACTGACTCGAGATTGGCCGAACTAGATAAAACTAAAATCTGGTAAACCCTAAGCTGACTCGCACATACCATGAGCGGATGCACGTGCCAGTCAAAGCAGGCTCTGGATTAGTGAGCGGGTTATTCCATTCCTAAGGGATCCTGACAACTCTGCATTTTAGTTCCTCACACCTGGAGAACGTAGAGTTTTACGAGTACTGTTTAGTACAGCACATGTCCAAACTGAAATTTGAATACATATGTTTTAGTAAATATGTACAACAACTAAGGCCCAAAATTGGATGTGAAAAGTGAATAGAATCCACATATGGATCAAAACCCAAGAGTCAGAATAACTTATGCAGTAGATTAGAATTTTGTGTGAATGTCAATGTGTGATATATTTATATATGTTTATACATGTTCATTTGACAAGGTGGTACTCAATTATACTTTTCGGGAAAACAATGTCCGTTTTATTTTATGAATTTTATCGATTTTATCGTAGTTATTTTGGTTTATAAATCGCTTGTCATATCATCCATGTAGTAGCATTTTAGGGTTTGTATGCATTCATCCATGCAAATTGATTGACGTCTCTATCGACTTCAATAGTTATAATTTAACTATCATACAAACTTCACAAAGCAAATTTCAAAAGCATAGGCCGGAACCACTTAACTGCCAATTAATTATACGTACATATATAATCATACATACTGTGCTAGATCACACAATGGCACCAAGTGCAGCCCAGACAACTCAACAAAGCATACGTATAATAAATATATATAAATACTGAAATCTAGTCGATGGTAACATGCTGAATCATACATAAACATATATATATATTGGAATCTAGTCGATGGCAACATTCTCGTATCATACATAAACATATACATGTACCAGAATCTAGTCGACGGTAACATGCACGTATCACACACAAACATATACATGTATCGGAATTTAGTCGACGGTAACATGTACATATCATACATAAATATATACATGTACCGGAATCTAGTCGACATTTACATGCTCATTCTACTAAGATCATACAGAAAATGCTAATTCTACTGGATCATACAGAAAATGCTCATTATACTAAGGTCATACAGAAAAGCACACATACGCATGTGTTAATACATGGACCAACATGCTAACCCATGACAACTAAATTAAACTAGAAGTCTATTAATACAGAAAAACACACATATGATTACAGATAAGTGTTGGTACATGGGCCAACATGGTAACCATGACCACTAAATCAAAATAAAAGTCTAATAATTTAATATAAGAAAATACATACTTCAAAGTATGGTTGACGTACAGATAAGTTGACATACAACCAACTTAAATGGCAAATTCTGACAAACTTTGAAACTAACGGCCATGTTAAAAAACTCAACAAAGGTAGTTGTTTCTGTAAAACCCGCGATTCGAGTCAGGGTTTTATATTCAGAACCGGTCAGTTCGACCGTTATTTTCGAGTCGAGTCAGTTTCAGAACACGTGTACTGAGCCGACGCCGGTCTCGTGTATGAGCCATGAGGGTCATGTGTACCCAAGTATATGATGATAACGTCATGAACACAGCAGAAAAGAATGAGTTATCAGAATATATGAGAGTATGCAGTTTATTTTTTTATTATGATATATAATGGATCGTAGAATTAGTTTTAGGCCGTTTACCGCGTTAGGACGCGTTACGGGCATTTTGGGTGGGTTGATAGTTCTAGAGCATATCATTATGATGTTTTGGTGTTGTTTGATTTTATGGGATTTTTTTCCAATTTTTTTGGAATTTTCTACGACTTAAATATTATTTTTGACTCTAGTCGGAGACGAGTCAAGTAATATTTACGAGTTTGCCATCGAGTCTTTTTCTCCCCCATGCCTTCTTCCCCGACCCTTACCTCGACGCGCCGCCACTGTGCGCGTCGCCGCCGCTGCCGTGGACGCCCGCCCGGCCGCCGATCGTCGCCGCCTAGCCCCGCGACGACGTCGCCATGCTGCCCGACCAGGTCCGGCCCCAATCGGGCCGTCGCGACGCGAGGAAGCCACGCTGCGACGCCACGCCCGCGTTGCGCTTCCGTCGCCGATTCTGCCACGGCGACCGGTGCCGCCGCGGTCGGTCGGTCGCCTCAGCACCCTCAGCCCTCCAGCGACCTTCCCCGACCGGAACGGAGGCCATCGCCGCCGTGGCCGGCCGGATCTAGCCACCATCACCGCCGGCTCGGTTTTATGCATTTTTCGGCGAGCCGCCACCTCCGTTGGCCGCGTCGACCTCGTAGATGAGTCGGGCTCGCCGAGCCGGTTCCAAGGGTACCCAACACGACCACTTTCCGGCCAGTAGACGCCGCCGGCGACTGTCGCCGAAAACTGCCGAAGCTGCCGAAAACCGCCGAAAACCGTCGGAAAACCGGAATTTCTGGAATTCGCCGGAATTCACCGGATCTTCCGCGGGGCTCACCCAGTCGAGCCCGATCGAGCTTCGGACGCCGATGAGCGCCGAATTTGAGCTCCGAGACACGCGACGGAACCCTAGCCGTCGCCGATTGCCGACTACGTGAGGTATAATTACCTCCGATTGAGTTATTTAAAATTGATTATGATTGTTAGCATAGCATGCTAGAATTAACTAGTTGTCATGATGAATGCCATACTATGAATGAAGTAAAGATGTGCATGATGAGATTAAGTAAGTGATCTAATGAGATGAAGTATAAGCATGCTAATTGAGCACGATGTAACTTAGGAAACACGATAAATTGGAATGAATAGGATGATAGAATTATTTTCACTTTTATGATTATTGATTATTGATCGATTATTTGAGGGATGATTATTATGTCGTGTGATATTCATTGATTTTGATGCATCATGTAGTTAGTGGGCATTAGTATTTAGTTTTGATGTGTAGGTACGGAGTAGGAGCTCGCCGCCTAGGCGCGATGACACGCTTGGAGCTTCTACCAGGTCCGTTTAGGACTCGACTCTGTTTTACGTCTTTCTATTGTATGTTTATCTTATCATTTGCAGGACGGGTTAAGTGGCGTTTTATTGGATCCCACTTAACTCGGGCCATCTAGCCGAACAGATTTCCGGATTAATAACCCCTCGAGGATGAGATCCTTGAGGACGATTTCAAAACAAGATCCACCACAAGTTGCCTTCGGGCCTATTATATAAATCCCTACCCAGCCCTATATATATGTAGTTTTCGCGTTTTCAGTGAGACGAGAGATGGAGAAACCGACTGCACGTACCATGAGCGGATGCCGTGATAGTCAAAGCGGGCTCTGGATTAGTGCCAGCGGACTGTTCCATTCCCGAGGGATCCTGACAACTCCGCGTTTGAGTTCCTCACACCCGGAGAACGTGGAGGTTTACGGGTACTGTTTAGTACAGCGCATGTCCGGACTTGTGGTTCAAAGGGTATTAAAGGCGACTGCCTGAGAGTACTCGGCCTTCGTGCTCAAGGCCAGGAGAAATATGGAGGTAAGGAGAGGGCTTAGGATAAAGTTTTACGTGAAGTACTGAAAAAGAAGTGCCGAGAGCGGCACAGTACCAGCAGCAGATCAGTAAGTTCGGGATGCTACCGGGTCTGCAGCCCAGTGGCTCCTCAGTAGTGCCCTTCAGAGTGTTCACGTGGAGTATATGATGTTTTCTTTCATATGAGAGTTTGCTCTCATAGCCAGCTTGTTATAGTTATTTTATTTTCCGGACCAGTAACACTTGTTACTGACGTGTTTTTATACTATATGTAGGTAACAATTACGAGTTGGAGGAGCCAGCTTGGATGGAGGAGCAATGATGTCATTTGCACACATGTCAGTCGATAGAGTAATTAATATTTTGTTATGATGTTATTATCTTGAGAATGACGTGAAATGCTGAGACATGATATGATGTGATTAATGCTTAAGATATGATGATAGGACGTAATTAAGTGCTAAAAGATGATGAGATGATGTGAACAGAAATAGATTGGGCAATGGAAGCATGGTGGGTTGAGACCCAAGTTCTAGAATGAGCTACAGCATGTTAGATTTTGTATTTTGTATGAATGAAATTGTTTGATAAATAGTTATATATATATTTGCATATGTATATTTGACAGGGTGGCCCCTAATTGCATTTTTAGGGGAAACTCTTGTCCGTTATATTTCAAAATTTTTATTAATTTTATCGGGATTGTCTTGGTGTGTACTTTGATTTGCATGTCATCCATGTAGTACCATGTTAGGATTCTGTGCATTCATCCATGCATTGACGAGTTATATCTTCATCTTAAGACGCCGAGATTAGATCCGCACGAGTTGGGTTCGGGTTAGCCGACCTAACCAGGGCCTGTAACATGCCGGTTCGGTTCACGAGCGTGAACCGGATTTGGGGTGTTACAGTTTCGCACCAGTTCCCTCCTTCAAAGTTGAGAAGGATATACTTATATAGACATAGTTTAATGTGTGAAAACGAAAAAAATAAGAAATGAAAGGTCATAATAGATTAGAAATTTGGAAATTCAGAGTTTTACAATAGTTTTACAATAGTTTTACAATAGTTTAATAGATTAGAAATTCGGAGTTTTACAATATCCCTAACTTGGAAATTTTATTCCTCGAAAGTATATGTAAAGACTGTGGGAAAAAAAATTTTTAATATATTCGACTCCGGCAGGGAAGAATCGAACGTTAGAGAATTAATATTAATTATATTATATTCTCTACTCAGTTAAGTCTACTCAGTTAAATATTTTATTCTTTACCCAGTTACCCTATTAAAGAAATAAAATACGGGTATTAGTGTGTTTCCACAAACCCTAGCCAGCATTTCATTTTATAAAGGATATCCTTCCACCCCAGCCTTCATTCGCATTCTTCTTCTCCTCTTTCTTACCGGCGTGTCTTTTTCCTGCTTAGGTATTCTTTCTATCTCCCTCTTCTTAATTTTCTTGCATACATATTTTAAGTTGATAATAAGCTGTACAATATTGAGGCTTAAAGTTTAAAATCAACAAGAAAGAAACTAAACAGAAATTAAAGTTTAATTTGGCTGACGAGTCCCCTGTTTCGGCGAGATGGGTAAGCACAGGCGTGACGACGGTCGTTCCGATGTCGGAAGATGATCGTACTCTCTCCATCAATCAGTGTAGGGTCAGTCTCACATGTGCGGATATCGGCTGGAGTGGTAAATGGCAAAAAATAGAGGATGGCGGCGAAAACAGAGGCGACGGCGGTGGGGAAGAAATCTAGCCGTCCTGGGTGGCTGACGGGTTCCAACATGGCTGGGGAAGGTAGATAGGTGGTCCGAGGTTGTCGAGGCGACCACCCAATTGAGGCGGTGACGCTCGCCGGCGGTGGAATCGCCGATGCGAGCGCGCCGCTAGGCAGGCGATGCGGGCGGTCACTGCGCGCTAGAAGATGGCCGTAGTTGGCCGGGGCGACAACGCAACGGCACAGCGGAGCTGGACTGCGATGAAGGACGGCCGCCAGAGGTGGTCGGCGGCGGCAGCGGCTGGAGAGGGCGACTGGAGTCGAGAACAGAGCATGCCGAAGAAGAAGAAGAAGAAGAAGGAAAAATTACCTTGGGTGGCAAATTTGTAAATAATGCTGGACTCGACACATCTCAAGTTAAATAATAATATGAACTCTGTAAATAACACCCGACTCGATACCGACTCGAGTTAAAAACAATTCGAACTCGTAATAAATCAATAATTATTTTAATAGGGTTATGGGTTAAAGTTACTAAACTAATTAATTATTTGACGAAGTCGACATGGACATAAATAATAAAAATACGGTAATGATAAACGGTCGATAATTAATTGGCGTAATACAAGCGATTAAATCTAAATAAGACGATTATAAGTGATTAATAAAATAAAGATTTTACCTTAACCTTATTAAATTTAATATTAGGTAAATAAATGATTATTTTAATAACGAGTAAGTAATGTAGAAAATGGGTTATTAAACTATAGTCGGGTAGCAATCATTAGCGTCGAACCTAAAGAGAATAATGAAAATAAATAAAGTTCGAAACTTTATTTAGTCGAATAAAAGTTATTTTCAATAATTTAATTGAACAACTTAATTAATTAAATTACTATAAATAATAGTAGCAATTAAAAATTATAACTATAAACTAATTCATCAAGATCGGGGTTAAGTAATTATCATCGCAAAGGAAAATTAAATACTTGTTTATTAGTAATAATTATTTTATCAATTGTAAGGTATTAATTATGATTTAGATAATTAATTTAAAATGTGAAGTATGATTTACATGATTATGTCACAAAAATAATTTAATTATCTGACTAGATTTGTTGATAATTTAATATTGAATATTTTTGAAAATGATATATATATTAGACATATAGTTGCATGCATTCCTACTCGAATAAAATTATATGTATGTATAATCTTATATTCTCGTTCAGATTATGATCAGTAGTCGCAGCTGCAAGTTCGAAATATCCATGTCCATATAATCATTTCAAATGTTGTACTTTCTCTTGTTGGCAGCCCTCGTCATCTTGAGCTCCAGATTCGACCACCATGCGTTGTAACGCAATCGGGGTCAAGGAATTGACTCAGTCTGACACGGGGCTGCACCTTTTAAAAATTACCTATGTGTTACTATGTGTGTGCTTATAATTAATTGAAATGATGTATTGTCCGTATAATTATTTGAAATGTTTTATTTTCCCAAATTGGTATAATTATATGAAATTGTGTATTTTTTTCAAATTGGTAGCCTTTGTTGGCACTAATCTCAGAATGAGCTGGGAGACAATTTATAATCTCAGAATGAACTGGGAGACCATGACTAACCTCCAAAATGAATTGGGGGACCACCTAATCTCAGAACGAGCTGGGAGACAATGTTCTAATCTCAGAATGAACTAGGAGACCATGACTAACCTCAAAATGAATTTGGAGACCACATAATCTCAGAATGAGTTGGGTGACAATTTCTAATCTCAGAATGAACTAGGAGACCATGACTAACCTCAAAATGATATGGGGACCACCTAATCTCAGAATGAGCTGGAGATAATTTTTAATCTCAGAATGAACTAGGAGATCATGACTAACCTCAAAATGAATTGGGGGACCACCTAATCTTAGAATGAGCTTGGAGACAAATTTCTAATCTCAGAATGAGTTGGGAGTCCATGACTAATCTCAAAATGAATTTGGAGACCACATAATCTCAGAATGAGTTGGGTGTGACAATTTCTAATCTCAGAATGAGCTAGGAAACAAACCATGACTAATCTCAAAATGAATTGGGAGACCACCTAATCTCATAACGAGCTAGGAGATGATTTCTAATCTCAGAATGAACTGGGAGACCAAGACTAATCTCAAAATGAATTGGGAGACCACCTAATCTCAGAATGGAGCTTGGAGACGCTTTCTAATCTCAGAATGAGCTGGAGATCGATTTTTACTAATCTCAAAATAACCTGGGAGACAAATTACTAATCTCAGAATGACCTGCAGGGATAATTACTCTTTACTTGTGTAATAATATAAATAATAACGAGTGAAAATGATAATATGGCTTATATTGACTTGTTTCATTTAATTATGCGGCTTAGTGGTTTTATCTACTAACGCGGAATTGCCTCCGCAGAGTGAGCAACTTTGGGACTAAAGAATAGAAGTGTGGTTGGTGGTTCTTTTACCAACCCAGGTATGGTGAATCGATAATAAAGTTGGACTTCCTTATTATTCTCTTGTGTTATAAATGTTGCTATGGGAAACAGTCCGAGACTGTGGGATGGTTATTTTAAATTTTATAGAACATGATTTATTGTTATGATTTATATTATATGTTGCAAGACTAGTTGCTGTATTTAAATTTATCTTCTGGAAGGTTACATTTACGTTAACTATATTTTTAAGTAATGCCTGGTCCGGTTCGGGCTAGTAGTTACAGGTGGTATCGAGCCTGGTTTCCCACAAGCTCAAATTTTATGACTCAAGTACCTTGTTAAAAATCCAATAATTATTTTTTCCCACTGTGTTGTGTTATTGATTAAGAAATTCATTTGCTATTAATAAACCTAAGTCATAACCGGAAACAAAAAAACATACTAATGAACCACAAAGGTTCGACGTTATAGATGGCAGGCACTTGTAGACAGCGAAGCTAGAGCTACTCCGCCCAATGCGAACACTAATACTGTATTGGCTCAGATCCTGACGGCCATACAGGGACTGGCGTAGCCAGAAAATACAAATTCTATAGTTCAAAATATTGTTTAGCGGTTACCGGGAGTGGTAGTAGAGGATGGAGCCTCAAACTCGGCAGCGGGTCCCAGAATCACCCCAGATGGTGGTTAGGGAGTGCCCAAGGACGGGTAGCAGCGAGCCCCAGATCACTCCAGATGGTGGTCAGGGAGTGCCCAAGGGCGGGCAGGGTAGCAGACCCGGGCGAGCAAGAGAGTGTCCAAACCCAGTGCTACCCGGTAATTTGACAAGCGGTGCCACCAGCAAGTGATGATAGTGACCGCTACACAGTGGAAAATTTAGAAAGAATAGAGTTGAGGTATTTATTGGAGGGATCGATCCAATGAAGGCAAAGAACTGGATTGACATTACTGAAAAAGCGTTTAGAGCTCACTCTGTGCCCCACCGCTATCAAGTGAGATTAGCAGCATGCATGCTTCAAGAGGAAGCATCTTACTGGTGGAAATCCATGGAGAAAACTACTTTCCATCCACGTGAGATTTCCTCCATCGTGTGGGCGGAATTTATGGCAGCTTTCAATGGACAATATTTTCCAAAGCCCATTGTCTAGAAGAAAGCACTGGCAGTTCACCAATTTGGTTCAGGGGGAGGATTCAGTCCAAGAATATGTGTATTGCCAGACGAACTTCCAGGGTTACCTCTTAAGCGGACAGTGGAGTTTGCCATTGACCTAGCACCTGGAATGACACCAATTTCTAAAGCACCAGTCTTGACACTTCCAAATTGTAATGAAGGATTCGTAGTCTTCAGCGATGCGTCTTTGTTGGGTTTAGGATGTGTCCTTATGCAAGAAGGTAAGGTGGTGGCCTATGCCTCTCGTCAATTGAAGATTCATGAGCAAAATTATGCAACCCATGACCTGGAACTGGCAGCAGTGGTTTTTGCCCTAATGATTTGGAGACACTACTTGTATGGAGCCCAGTTCGAAGTCTTCACTGACCACCAGAGTTTGAAGTATATCGTCACCTAGAATGACCTTAACCTTCGACAGAGGCAGTGGAAAGAATATTTGAAGGACTACGACTTCCAAATCTTATACCATCCACGGAAAGCGAATGTGGTAGCTGACACGTTGAGTCGGAAGGGCAAAAAGGGGACAAAAGTCAGCAGCTAGCTAGACTTTGGGCCATGTCAGCAGAAGTAGTAGCTATCAACCCGATGGAGCAACTAACAGGCTTACTGGCAAATTTGGTTGTTTCCAATGATTTAGTTGATCCTGTTAAGCTAGCACAAATGGGTGATGAGGAGCTGAATAAAATGTTGGACAAGATTCCTGACATTGTAGCTGATTCAAATAGTGTGATCAGATTTAGAGGAAGGTTGTGTGTACCCAAGGATAATGCACTGAGGCGGAATATTTTGGAGGAGGCTCATCGCTCAAAGTTCTCGATACACCCTGGAGTTACTAAAATGTATTAGGATTTAAAGCAAACCTACTGGTGGATTGCGATGAAGAGGGATGTTGTGGATTTTGTCTCTAAGTGTCAGACTTGCCAACAGATTAAAGCCCAACATCAACTACCTGGAGGACTATTGCAACCTTTAGAAATACCAACGTGGAAATGGGAGTGTGTCACATGCGATTTTATTTCAAAGCTCCCAAGAACTCAAAAGAAGAATGACTCCATATGGGTAGTTGTGGACTGACTAACTAAGGTAGCTCACTTCATCCCCACGAAATCAATGAGAACGGTAGAATACCTAGAAGGATTATATGTTGACAATATTGTCAAATTGCATGGGATTCTAAAGGAGATAGTCTCCAACTGCGATCCCCTATTCACCTCACATTTGTGGGAAGCTTTTCAAAAAGCCATGGGAACTCAAATTAAGTTGAGTATAGTATATCATCCCCAAACTGATGGTCAGAGTGAGAGGACTATTCAAACTTTGGAAGATTTGTTAAGAGCTTGCATTCTTGGCTGGGGAGGTGACTGGGAGAACTACTTAGATTTGGTTGAATTCACATACAATAACTCTTACCAAGCCAGTATAGGGATGACACCATTTGAAACCTTATATGGTAGACCCTGAAGATCTCCATCGTGCTGGCTGGAGTCTACCGAGGCAGTTATAGTCTGGCCAAGAGATGGTGAGGGAAGCAACTAAAAAGGTGAAACTCATTCAGCAAAAACTTAAGGCAGCTCAGGATCGACAAAAGAGCTATGCTGATACTCGAAGGAAGGACATAGAGTTCCAAGTTGGGGAGTTTGTGTAGCTAAAGACGTCTCCTACAAAGGGGGTGATTGGATTTAAAGTATCAGGGGAAGTTGATGCCAAGATTCATAGCACCGTTTCCAATCCTGGATCGAGTTGGAAATTGTGCATATAGATTAGCATTGCTACCAAGCCTAACTGGAGTACACAATGTTTTCCATGTGTCAATGCTAAAGAAATATGTACGGGATGAGGATCGGATCATCACTAATTTTGAAGACTTAGAGCTACAATCAAATTTAACGTACGAGGAAAAGCCGATCCGCATCCTATCAAATTTAACGTACGAGGAAAAGCCGATCCGCATCCTATCAAGAGGAATAATGACACTCAGGAACAAGGAAATTCCTTTGGTAAAAGTATTGTGGAAAAATCAGGGGTCAGAGGAAGCTACATGGGAGACTGAACAAGAAATAGCAAGGAAATACCCTAGCCTGTTTGTGGCATAGGAGTTTTATGTTTTTAGTGGCATGAATTGATCCTGAAGAAATAAGTAAAGTTAATCATAATTGTTTTGTTTCATGTTATGATATTTCGTGGACAAAATATTTCCAAGTTGGGGAGATTGTAAAGACCGTGGGAAAAAAATTTTTTAATATATTCGACTCGGGCAGGGAATGATCGAACGTTAGAGAATTAATATTAATTATTATATTCTCTACCCGGTTAAGTCTACCCGGTTAAATATTTTATTCTTTACCCGGTTACCCTGTTAAAGGAATAAAATACGGGTGTTGGTGTGTTTCCACAAACCCTAGCCGTCATTTCATTTTATAAAGGACGTCCTCCACCGTAGCCTTCATTCGCATTCTCTTCTCCTCTTCCTTACTGGCATGTCTTCTTCCTCGCTTAGGTATTCTTTCTATCTCCATCTTCTTAATTTTCTTGCATACATATTTTACGTTGATAATAAGCTGTATAATCATGAGGATTAAAGTTTAAAATCAACAAGAAAGAAACTAAACAAGGATTAAAGTTTAGCAATACATGC
>JAURVB010008205.1:0-45009 GCA_033002965.1 Piper betle | reverse complement strand
ATTACACTTGTTATTGACGTGTTTTTATACTATATGTAGGTAATAATCACGAGTTGGAGGAGCCAGCTTGGACGGAGGAGCAATGAGGTCTTGTACACACACACATGTTAGATTTCTGAATGTTTAATATTGTATTATTATGTTATTATATTGTGAATGACATGAGTAAATGTTTGAGCATGATGATATGATGTGAATGAAATGCTAAGACACGATAATAGAATGCAAAATATGATCAGATTTGAGCAGCGGAAGCGTAGTGGGTTGAGACCCGAGCTTCAGAATGAATACATTATAAATGAGATTTTGTGTGATTGTTAATGCTTGCCGATATATTTGTATATATATTATTTTGACAGGGTGGGCCCATAATTGCACTTTTAGGGGAGACCCTGTTAGTTTTACTTCAGAATTTTCATCGATTTTGCTCGTAATTGTGATGGTGTGAAATTTAATTTGCATGTCATTCATGTAGTACCATGTTAGGATTTTGTGCATGCATTCATTCATGACAGATCGTATCTTCATCTTAAGACGCCGAGATTGGATCCGCACGAGTTAGGTTTGCGTTAGCCGACCTAACCGGGGCCTGTAACATGCCGGTTTGGTTCACGAGTGTGAACCGGATTTGGGGTGTTACAACCTGACCCAACTATTTGCCCGTTAGCCGTGTCCACGTCCATCGGTGCATGCGACCGTGTCTTGCTCGCCAGACTTGTCGACTACCCGAGCCCATGTCCACCAACCCAACCCAATACCTAACCCAAACCGAGTTGCAGATCAAGTTGACTCGCCTAATTAGGTCCAACTCAGCCCAATTAACTCGAAAGCTTATTTCAACCTATTTTCAACCATTTCCGATATTTCAAGACTCCTTACATTAGGTTAAATGTATATTCAGATTATTTCACATATTTTGATGTTACAAGTGCATTTATTTATTTATTTATTTATTTATCTACTTATATATTCATTATTTGTTTTGTCTCTTGCTATTTATTTATTCATCACATATGATGCATGCTTATATGATTATCATCGTCATTGATTATATATTTATATATTAATATTAATCTTATTCATGTTTATTAATTTTTTATTTAATTATTAATTATTAAACTATTGAATTATTTATTTATTTATTTACTCGCAATCATGTTATCAAGTACAGGTGTTTAGATGTGCCTTTATATATTTGATAATTATATTGTTATTATTCATGATTAATTGCTATTAACTTTTTTTTACTAATTCATGTATGTGTTAATATTTACTTGCATTTAATCACAAACTTATGTAGCATTATTCATATTATTATTATTTCATGATTAGTGTATGGTTCATTTTTTTGTATTTATTATTTATCTATATATTCATTAGTTTATTTATTTAATTTTTATTTGTCTATTTATTTATTTTCCATTATTTAATTATTTATTTATTTTCATGAGCGTTAAATTGTTATTTATTATTTATTATTTTTTAGTGTTACTCGTCCACCATTATTTTTAGTATGGTTGTTTTTTATTTGACTTGGTTATTTATTTATTTGTTTATTGCTTGTCTTGTCATGATTTGCATGTTGAGTGTTTATTTGTTGATTCGTTAAGTGTCGTTGATTGTTTGAGGTGTTCTTGTTGATGTAAGTACATGTCACAACCATGCATCATATAGAGTTGTCATTATTTTATTTAGCAGTGAGTTCTAATGTAGGTTCCAAAGTCCAAACTCACTGTAAATGTGTTATCATGCTTAGAGTTTGGACCTCAGGTCTATTAGAACTCTTCTCAGCTTTGTGGTTCTACTCTACCGTGGATTTGATTTTCAAATTGTATGGCGTGTTAAGTGGTCATCGAACCCCACTTAACATTGGTCATTTAGACGAATTTTACTTCTGTGATTAAAAACCCTCAAGTGTGATATCTCTCATGTTATTTTTGAATTTAGTTCAACCTCACTTTGCCTTCAGGCCTATTTATGTGATTCTCTTCTCAGCCCTATATATAATTTTCATCGTATTTCAGTGAGCCAAGAGTGTGGACTTGACCTTGCATATACTATGAGTGGGCGCATGCGCTGGTCGCAACGGGCTCTGGATCAATGAGAGGACTATTCCATTTCTGAGGGATCTTGATATCTCTACATCTTGGGCTCCTCATACCCAGAAAAGCGTGGAGTAGATGAGTACTATTGTGTACAACGCATCTCTAGACTTGTGGTATTAGAGGGTACAAAAGGCGATTGTTTGAGAGTATTCGACCTTTGTACTCTGGACCAGGAGTTATACAAAGGTTTAGAGAGGGCTTACGATATGTATTTTTCTCGATAGTGGGACCAGTTATTGCTGAGAGTGGCACAACACTAGTTCAATTCAGGATGCTATCCACTCTGCAGCTTGATGAATCTTTAAATGTCATTTGAGTCTTTTTAAGAAGATTATATATATGTTTTTTATTCCTCGTGGAAATTAAATTCCACTTGTCAGTGTGTACTTGTAATTTTCCATGTCAGTGATACTTGCTGCTGACGGTTTTCCTATTATATAAGTAAGTCTTGTGTTCCTGTGTATTGGGTTGGCTTTGGTGGAAGAACAAATACTTGCTACACGCACTTGTGCTCAACATGCTCTTGTTTTGCTTTCGTGCTTTTATTAATGTTTGTTGCGTGCTCACATATATTTATTTGATGTATTGTGATATATACCCTCAACAACTTATATATCAGCAGATCAGACATATTATCAGTTATTTTAATGAGACATACAGATTTTAGCTTCAATAATTATTTTGATGTATTTATCCATGCATTTTAACCATCTATATACACCACTTAACATTGGTTAATACCTAGCTAGCCGGCGGCAAGGGAGGAGTCAGCGGGGGTGATGAGAACAAGGAAGTGGTTGGGGGCGAGGACAAGATCACCAGTGGCATTGGGTGGAGGGCGGCGTCAGGCAAGGAGGTTGACGGCAGTGGTGCGGTGGTGACACGTCACAATTGGAGGAGGACGTGGATGGTGGAGGGCGTGGACGGCGGGTGGGGAAGTTCGCGACGAAGGCCAAGGGGTGGCGACATGACAAAGAGGGTGGTGGCGATTGGGTTTTGATTTGGGGGCTTTGGCTTCCCCCTTTTTTATTGACATAGGAGGCTTGTGACCGACTCTACGGTTGCAAAATTTAGAGTAAAAATAGTTGTCACCGGCTTGTGATCGCAATAATAGTCACAAATATATTATTACAAATATTTTTTTAATATTTACAACCCCTATGTCACAAGGATGATGGTTTCAAATTATTGACATCAACGATTGCTTTGCGACTGGACATGTGGCCACAAATGTGGTAAAACTATTAGTGATCGCAATTGATGACCGGATATAACAGTTACAAATATGTGGCCGCTAAGAAAGTCACTACGTTGTTGCTAAAATTGGTAAAGAGTATTGCAACTGAAATCGGTCTCAAAATAAACTTGTTTCAAACTTGTTGTTTACCCATTACAAATTAGCGACCGGAATATGCGGTTGCAAAATTCCAGTTTCTTATGGCCGTTTTTCTACAAGTCAAAACTGATTGAAAACCCGGAAAAAACTTAATATTTATATTTTATTTGGGTTATTATTAATTTTTTATATATATTTGTAACTTATTTAAGATGTTTAATACAATATCTATGTATGGAATGTTTGTTAATATGATTATGATGATTAAATCATATTTTAACTTTACTTATAGTGAGAATCATATTAAGTTGAACATAGTTTTAATAATTTCAGTTCCAAATAAAGCGAACCAAGCAAAAATAGTTTGGTCCGATTTAATTTGATTCGGTTTGATTCCATTTGGGAGTAACTTCGAGTTGGGTTGGGTGTGGAAGTTGGACTGCCAAAGAGGAGTTCAAGAATTGAACTGACCAAACTTAGTTCCAAGGCTACTTATATATATTGTGGTTCAGTCTTTCACTAGACCTCGTATATTAGAGCCATTGTATACCAAACTGTCTTTTAATATATTAAAAGAAAAAAGCAAAGTGAAACATATAGCAGTTTAATAGAAGGTTATTAAGGTGGACTACAAACTTAAATCTAAAAACAAAATATTAACGTTCTGCTCAAGTACTTAACTTGCTGCCTACAAAGTGAGCTCACGCGAGCCATAGTTTTTTATACTCTTTTAATTGACAAAAATTCCCCAACCCTATTTTACCTTATGGCACCATACCGAGTCAAACTTCATGAACTATTCCTTAGTGGTAGATTTTGTAATTAATTTATTTAGTCAAATAATTATAAAAGTTATTAAATTAAATATATAATTTTTCTTTCAATTTAGCTAAATATATATTTTGAAATATTATAATCTATTTTTTGATAATTTCAATGATATACTAATTTCATACAATCTTTTGTAATTAATTCGGCTAAAAAATATTATAAATAATTAACTTCGAGTCAACTTGAAGTCGAGCCAATACTCCACATGAGGGTGCTAATTAACCGAGTCCGAATTTTGAGTTTTAAAACTATATATATGCATGAAACAAATGCGAGTAACTTATAATTAGTGCATGTATGTTTAATATATAACTGTATGGTTTATTTTGTCCATCTCAATACAAATGGCGAATGGGAAACAATTAGATTTAGAAACTAAAGATTTGTTCTACATATAATATCATATGCAACTAGATAGGGCTAATATTGAATTTGGTACAGACAATTTGGTTTTATTGGTCATGCATGTATATATACGAGGAGGAACATTTGTGTGATTAAATTAGACGAAGTGATTCACTGTTCATACATAATCAATGGGGTGCATTGACTCAACGAACGTAAAACATGATTTAGGAAAACCTTGGCGGCTGTATTGAGTTTATTTAATTGTTTTCGTTTCTGTGTTGCTTGGTTTAATTCACATTTTTAATGTCAACATAATTTTCCCACTGCTACCTTGACATGCATGGAGAGAATTTTTTAGGAACAACTCAACGCGATTTAAACGATGACAGCTATGCAAGTTAAAAGTTAATATTTTAGAGTGTATAAAACTATATGTATGTTTTATTTATTATAGTGATATTAATTAAAAACTTCTTGTGACATAATAACTAGCATACAACATGAAATCTATGTCTTTATAAGGTATAAGCATGTATATTACATTATATGATATGAAATTTGGTCGGAATATATTTCTCTTAGAGCAAATAAATACCCCCATTAGGGCGTGAATTAAAGAAAAATAAGTCCATCAGGCTATGGAGAAATAGGTTATAGTTCTCTTATAAATAGTTGATGTATATGGATGCAATTTTCAATTACTGGTGAACCAATAAAGAAATAATTTATTATCTAGTTATCCCTTAGTTCAAGGAGGAATAAGTGGAACCCTAAATTATAAATCTTAATCTAAAAAGTTTCTCTCTTTGAGGGGTTGGTTTCTCCTCGAACAAAGATTATAATTTTAACTAAACTTTCATTTTTTCTCATTCATCGATAATTGAAAGCTAAACTCGTGTTAACTGTTTATAAGAAAACCTATGGTGCCAAATGGCCTTATAACAACTTATTGCCCAATACCCTAATGAGCTTATTAATTAACGGGCCTATTATTTGCACCTATAGTTATTATACAATAAAACAAATTCAATAAGAAAATGTAAACCAAAATCCATAAGAGCAGTTAAATTAATTAAGGAGGCTTGGTAATATGATGTGTTTTTTAACCTAAATATTTAAAAATATAAATAAATTTTTGGAGCAACTCCCCTAACATATTTAGGGTTTATTCGAATACACGACAATTTTGAAGAAAATGATAGGAAAACAATGAGCCCAATAAGAGTGAAACCCATATATAATGAGAGGTCAAATACATCGCATAATTATATGTGTGTGTATATATATATCGGAATACATACATACATATATGAGCTTGAAACCCATAATTAGAAAAATACATCATGCACTTGCATATACCAAATCCCATGAGCACGAGTTCAGACAACTAAGAAAACATTGAAAGTTGAAAGATGGAGAAGAGATAGAAGTAGCATTCTCGCTCACACAAGCTGATCAACACACACTAAACAAGCACAAATATCTAACGCCGAGCGACGGCAATGGCAGACAACAAGATGAGCAAAACGAGGACGACGATGCCCACAAAGGAGCCGATGAGAGAGCCCGAGATACGCTCACAAAAGGAGTTGAACTGTTGGCATATAGCAAACCAGTTTGCACGAGCATTCCCCTTGTGTGCCAGGTACACTACTGCTGCTGCCGCCGACGCTCCGGCCGTGAGCAGTGTCAATGCGGCCTGCATTTATAATTAGTTCCAACACAAATCTTAATTATAACAATCCATTGCATTAAGCACTACCCAATGAAGTTCTGATCTTTTAGCTTAGAGAAGTACAGTGTCGAGCAACAACAAGATGATCCTGCTGCCCTTTGCTCGGCTCCTCATTATATGGAAGATGGAAATGGGCAGGGAAAGAACGAGGTACCCACTAACAATGGAGTTTGCTATCACAAAGAACCTGTTCAATTTTCAACAAAACAGTTAGTTCTTATTACAATTTGGATATCAATGTTGATATTGTGATTGCTTACGTGAAAGTTGGAAGATCATCATATTCGGCCCTGAAACGGATGAATTGAGTGAAGAAGGGGAGTGTCTCATTTGTTGTACCCATGGCAATGGCGCTTCCCAGAGTTCCCATGAGAGCAACCAGTCTGAAAATGAAGTCGAGGATCGACACTCCTCTGTTCACGCCGGGCCTACCCATGGCCGCCCTTGACTCCTCCCCACCATCTACCACAGTACCAGATCCTTGCTTCATTTTTATCTTTAACGCTTATACGAGGATTCAACTAGAATTGATGTGTTAGAAGTAATAACAAGAGAAGACAATTTATACACACTTCTAGCATCGACGTAGCAACCAATCATTTGTGTATTAGGTTGGCTAGAGCAGTGATTCAACCAATGCAATGTTACTAACTAGTGTTGGTTGATTAAACAAACCAGGGGAAGATTGCTGTGATCTCCTACTCCAACAGAACATGCTTATTATGGATTATAACGATGAAACTGCTCCATCAACAATGTGCATGTTTAGGTAGATGAAGCACCTGGGCTTTCAAGCCATCTCAGCTGGATGATAAAGAGCTTTTGCTCTTGTTCCTTCTTAATAAA
Source organism: Piper betle (assembly GCA_033002965.1). NCBI lineage: Eukaryota > Viridiplantae > Streptophyta > Magnoliopsida > Piperales > Piperaceae > Piper > Piper betle. Next base: position 37,808 of record JAURVB010008205.1, on the reverse strand, counting down.
GCTGATGAGTGGTTTTTATATTTGTGAATGCTTGAGTGGGGCAGTTATCATATTCCAAAGGTGGGAGGTGGGCAAACCCGTGAGGCTGGCACAATTGGATTGTAGAGTGGGTACACTATGTCATCACCAAATTGACGACAAACAGGAGCTTCAACGATGTTAGTAAACAAATCTACTAAACTATTAGCTGCTACGGTTTTTTCTAGATAACACCACATGGACAAGAAGATTGAGGCTAGTAGTGACTTCCCAGTGAGTACCATTTCCTGCAAGATTTTGGCAGCTATAAAGTGGGAAAGGCTGTTATAAAATTCAAGGCAATGTCACTGCTAAACAAGGAAAGAGGGGGAAATGAAAGAAACAGAGAGAGGCGTAGAAGATGCATAATGAACAAAGATTCGGCATCGTTTGCTCCTCGTAACCAGAACAAAATTGTTGGTAGACTTTGTCTCCGAAGGATATGGAACCATATGTTGTCTTCTTCTCGATTCAATGTTACAGCATAAATCCTCAAATTAATTTTACAATGTATATCAAGACTGATATGAAATCAAATCACTGTCAGGGGCCAAGAACAGTATCTTGAAGGTGTAATTGTACACAACAATAAAAGTAACAGTAGCAGTAATATTAGATGGTAAAGTTTAAAAAGGTGATCCAACGTATGAGTAAGATCAGACCCCTTTTGGCATTGTCATTATGTAATTCAAATGATTTAGTTAGAAATATTAAATTGCGTTCGAAACGTACTTTGAAAGATTTTTCCACCTTCATGACTCCTACAATATATAAACCTCTGAAATATGGATCACAATAAGGCATACAGAATATTAACTGCAACCACCCTAAATACCTGCAGAGCAGAATCAGGGGACAGCAGAGTCAGCACAAGGCGATAAACGCTTTGGGTCTCTGAGATGGTGGTAAACTTGCTCTATGAGGGTTCTTCACATTGGCCACATTTCAGAGGCTTACGGCAAATTGTTAAACAAGGTTTGGTGGATGCGGCAAGGAAAAGACGAGGACCTTGTCAAGTGGACCTTGTGAGAAGCCGCATAATGTTTTAGCAGATTGTCTCACTCGCTTCATAAGCGAGGAAGAGCAGGTTTGGTGGTCAAGAATGTTATACATAATATTCACATAAACAAAAGAAATTGTGTCATGCACCGTCACTTCTTGTCATTGCACCCCATCTGATTTCAATGGAGTATTTTTCTTGGGGTGGGGATTAATATATCTAAAACAAAGTCGAGAAAAGAATAAACAAATGATATACATGTGAATTGAACCAAAGACAATCAGAAGTAATGAAGAGGCTATCATTCAATAGATAGATGTTACCTATGAAATTGCTCACTTTTATTATCCTTCGCGTGAAACCCACTGCATGAAAGAAGCCGAGACAAAAATCCCATGCTGTTGCTATTGTCCTCTTTATCTCCTTTTAAATTGCTTATCAGAGACCACTGTGTTCTAAAATCTGCTTGGTAACCCCTTTGTCGCATTACTTCAAAAATTTCTGATGCCTTATTTATGTTCTTATCCACTAAGCACTGATCAATGACCACCTGAAATACACTCTGCTTTGGTGTTTGGCCTAACATGCACATGGATAGCAAAAGGCTTTCTGCCTCTAAAGTTCGACCACTGTTACAGAGCTTGTGGATAAGCATCTCAAAACATTTTGTGCTGGGTATAAGATTCTTGTGAAGCATCTCCGCATGAAAATCAAGGGCTTGGTCCAATGATCCATGGAGACACAAGCCACAAATTATTGAACAGTAACTAACATCAGCCGGAAGAATGCCTTTTTCAGTATCATGTTTAGCAGTTCGATTGCCTTACTAAACCTTCCATGGTGACAAAACCGTTTGATCAATACATCGCAGCAAAATCCATCAAGAACGATATTTCTCCCCATCATCTGATCAAATAATTGCTCTGCATCCAGGAATTTCCCCTGCAAAAGAAGAAAATCCAAAATCATAGTAGGAACAGTCAAACCATTCATCCATCCTCTAAGTTCCATTTTCTTGCTCAATGACAACGCTTTATTGAAAAGTCCATTACTGGCAAAATAAGTAACTGCAATTCTGAAACTGCGGTTGCTTGGTTTGATGTTATTATTTATCATATTATCTAGTGTTTCCGCAGCCTTTAAAGTCATTCCACACTTACAAAACCCTTGTATAAGAATATTAAACGAAACATGATCAAGACTCAAGCTTTTTGCATGCATTTCATCCAAAAGTCTCAAAGCAGGAAAAACCTGTCCACAACAAAAAAATTGAAATAGAACAACATTATACACTGCAGCTGGTTGTTGATTATGATTTGTCAATGTAAGACATTTAAGTTTCAGCACATCATCAAATCTGCCAAACTTGCACATCATTTTCACCAAGCTTCGAAAAATTGAAACAGAAAACTTGACATCCATTCTTATCATAAAACATAGAAACTCGAATACGTGGGACAATAGAATGACATGGTTTCTTTGACACATGCCTCGAAGTATAACCTCACAGCATTCATCACAAACCATCATCCCACCTACATTCATTTCATGTAAAAGAAAGATACCATCTCTGGTCTTCTCTATCCGAGACAACCCATTTACTAGACAGCAGTACACCAGACTGGAAATCCCAAGTTGCCTTGATGACATGATCTTCTTAAAGGCCAGTGCCTTCTCAAGCTCATTGGAACGACATAGGTGAGCTATTAAGACTTCAAACACCTTTAAACTTGGTGACATATTCTTCTGATATGCCCATTCAAATACTTCCAATGCCTTATCAAAATTTTGCTCCTTGCAAAACCCCCACATAAGATGGTTTAATGTGCGATTATCTATCTCCACGCCCCTTCTATAGTTCTCACTTATAAACAGATGTCCAACGCATGTAAGTCCCCCAACACAAAGTCCTTTGACAACAGACGAACAAACATCATTAATATTATAATGGCTCTTATTAAGGAATTCAAAAAACTCTATAACTTCCACCACCATTCCTAATTTACATAACTGACGAAGAATGGCTTTCCATTCTTTAGATGTCGGCTGCCAACCATTTATTATGGCTGCATTTAAACATTTTCGAACTTCTTCTTTCTCTCTTTGTTCACAACAACACAGGATTAAAGATACAAATGAACTCTTTTCTACACAAAGCTCTCTTTGGTGCATTTCATCCAAAATATGCCTCATTTGAGGCATCATTTTCCTATTAAGAGAAGCTTGAATGAGCAAATTTAAGGTGTCTTCATGCAGCTCATTCCTCATATCCACCATCTCAGACACAAGATCATCAACATCAGAAAAGAGAACAGAAGAAGAAAGACTTTCAAGTAAGTTGGCATAAGATGATAGTGACAACTTCTGATCCCACTGAAACATTATCTTATTGACTTCTAAAGCATCTTTTACATTACCATTTTTGCATTCTTGTGTTAGAGCGAGATTCAGGTTAGGGACTATAGAATCACTCAAGATATCACTTAATGCCTTCTCATATAGATCAATATTAGTTTCTAGATAGAGGCCATTGCCAAGGCTGTCAAAGAACTCTGTCCCAACAAGATTTTCTGTGTTATCCCTCTTAATCTTCACATTCAAGTGATTGAGACCCAACATTTCAAAAGCCTTCGTAAGCAAATCATCTGTAGGCAACAAGGAAATAAAACCACGCTTCACCATCTCACTGACCATCTGCTTAACATCATCAAATTCTCTATTCCTGCAGTAACCTGCCACAAGAATCTTATACGTTGAAGCAAGAGGTATGACACCTTTTTCATACATTTCGCTCAAAATGTCTTTGGCATGTCTTCCCATTCCATGCTTAAACAACCCTCCTATTAGAGAATGATAGGCTTGTATGTCAGCTTTAAGTCCTCTGGACATGTTTGTGGATAGATGTAGAAAACCTTCTTTCAACCTTCCAGCTCTGCAGCTCCAACCAATTAGGATAGCAAACGTTATGGCATTTGGGACAAATCCTAACAACTCTAAGTGCCGCAGGAACTGTGACGCTTTCTCCGTGCCTAAACTCTTACATTGAGAAGCAATTATCTTATTGCACAAAGATACATCAGGCATATACTTCCAATCCTTCAAAAACATCAGAAGATCATCATAATCCTGCTTCTCGCAGTACCCATCCACGATCGCACAAAGAACTGAGCCATCAGGCTTAATACCCAAGTCAACAATCCTATTCAAAAGCGTCCTCGCCTCATGAATCATCCTGCCTTTGCACAGAGTTTCAATAGCCAAACCATGATGCTTTTCAGCACACAACTTCCATCCAATATCCACAGCATCAAACAAAATTCGCTGTGCCAGCTGAAACTCCCTCACCCTAGTAAAACAGTCAAGAAGAGCTAAATAGCATGGCTCCGACAGGATCAAACCTTCGGTTTTAGCTCGATCATACCCAGCAATCGATTTTTCAGCTCATTCGCCTCGACATAACACTCAATCAACCTACTAAAAACTTCACCACTGCCCAATTCAATCCCAAACGTTCCCATCTTGTGCAGCAAAGCCTCAACTTCTCCAACCCTCCCATCCCAGACAAGCATCGAAACCACAACCCTGTACGACTGGGAAAGGTGCTGGAAACCCAAACCCTGACCATCAGCCCAATTGAAGAGCCTCCAGCAGAACTCCACATCCTTCCCCTCAACCACACCTTTTCCAGCACCACCCTCAAAATCATTCAATATACCCAGAGCGTCCTCTGGCCTCAACCGGGAGGCCCTCCAGAAGGGACGTGTGATCTCCGGCAACGAATGGGGAGATTGAGCACATCTTGCAGAGAATTGGGCGGAAAGCTCGCACCTTTCTTCGCCGATAGACATGACCACTTGGCCAAGACTGCATCTTTAACGGAAACACACACAACTGACTCAGAACTGGTACAGAATAACTTGGATGCACCAACTCCATACCGCCGATTAATCGGAGATTTCAACAAACAAGGCCACAATGTGCCGTAGGGAATCAAACTGCACCATACCTTGCTCGAGAAAAGTGGTTTTGAAGTGGGGAAGCGAGTGCGGGAAGAAGAAACCGAAGTGGGTGTTTTGGTGAGGCAAACCCGAGAGGGGGAGGAGAGGTCGCTCCGGCCGGCTCCGATACTGCTGGAGTGGGCGTCTTGGAAACCGGTAGAAGAAGGTTCTTCTCATCTACCTCCCGTCGACCGCGTAATCGCCGGGCACATGCCGGCGGCTGCAGCTGCGGCTGCGGCAGGCGGCGATCTGTGGCGGCGGCGGTCCGACTTCTCCAGGTTGGTGGTGGTGGAAGTATGGTTAACCCCGGGTTGCACGAATCGCGGAATACGCCGATTTAAATTGGATTGGTGTCGCGCGGATCCGATTTTGGGGCCGCCTCGGTCGGCTCCAAATCGGTCCCGGAAATCGCCCGATTCTAACCGAGTTAACTCAGAATTGGAATTGGCCGATTTAGATCAGAATCGTTTTTTGGTAAATTACTAAAATACCCTAGGTATGATTTTTATTAAATTATTTAAGCATAGGTAAAATAATAATTTTGATTTAAAAATCGTCACCGCCGCGCTCGCGCTGCCGCCCTCCGCCGCGCTTCCGCCGTCCGATCTCAGCTCCGCCCGACCTTCTGACCACGGCGGGCGAGGGCGGGGCAGGGCGGACGAGGGCAGGGCGGGGCAGGCGAGTGCGAGGCGGATCTGGGGGAGGGGGGCGGGGTGGGGCAGATCTGGGGGGGGCGGGGTGCGACGGGTGTAGGGCGAGGCTGGCGGGGCTGGCTGGGGGAGGCGGGCGCGGCGGGCGAGGGCGGGGCAGGGCAGGGGAGGGTTGGGCCCGGCAGGGCAGGGCGGGCGAGGGCGGGGCGGGGCGGGTTTGGGGGAAAGGGGGCGCGGTGCGGCGGTCGTAGGCCGAGGAGGTGCGGCTCCGACAGCGGTGGCGGCGGCAGGAAGGAGGGTGGTGCCACTCAGTGGCATTCTCGTAATTAAAACTTGACTCGTGTCTGACTCGTGTCAAAAATAATAACTAATTCTAAAGAATTTTAAAAAAAATTTTAAATATTATAAAATATAATACACACAATAATATTAAAATGACATCAATATTTAATTTTTATATATTTATTTTATGAGTTGTCAAATACTATATATGACCGATTTGGACCTATTTAGACGATTCCGATTCCGATTCCGATTCATGCAACCATGGGTTAACCAAAGCGTTGTGGGCCATGGTTAGCGAGCTAAGCTTGGTTTCAAAGTTTCAACACCGGTTACACAAGTCATCCGTGTGTTAAAATTTGACTCGTTTATATTTTGAATTCGAGTTGAGGTCAATAATTTTTTACCTAAGTTGATTTTGATTCGAACATATTAAAACTTGACCTTTTATTTATTTATTATTTATTTTTATTAATTTATAATAAAAAAGTTTCTAAATATTAAATAGTTCAACTTTAAATAAATTATACCTAGATAGCTTATTCGTGTATAAAAATTTTATATTATTATATAAAATCATTATAGGACATGATTTTAATTATTATATTTTAAATTTTATATAAATAACTATACAAAAAATATATAAATATATATTATTTATTGACCAATAGCCGAACATAAGTGTGCTCAGCTTGCTTGATTCAAGTTAAGGCAAACATCCACTCAAAGTACATCATCGTAGGACACACTTATTTGGTCCTTTGTGGTATGGAGATTTGGGGAAGAAATTGAAGAATAGAGATTGTTGTAGGATAGACATGTAAAGGAGGAGAAACTCACGATTGTTGTAAGATAGACATGTAGAAGAGGAGAAAGGTAATCAAAAGAGAGAAAGAGAAGAGAAGGGTTAGGGAACTTATATTTTTGTTTATTTTTTTCAAATCAATACATCTTCCACCATTTATACAAGTTACTTTTAACATTTTTTTCTTTGCACGATCACAATTCAATGTAAAAATGGTGTTTAAGATAAAATATAATCAATTAAATTGAATAAATCTTTAATTTATAATTTATAAAGAAACAACTCGTGATAATTATTTTGAAAGTTGTAGAGATTTAGAGAGATAACATATATTGGTATAACTTAGAAGAATAAAGTCTTGAATGTGAAAAGTTAGAAATGTGGGACGTTAGAGCAATTTTGGATAAATTAAATTATTTATAGATTTGTCATTAAACACAACTAATTTGATTTATTTAAGATTTTTTGATAAATTATAGATAAAATAAAAATAAAATTCTAATTGTAACTGAAAATCTTCCTAAAAGTTGGATTTGTATATAAAGAGGTCAAGCATAAAAAATATTTTTGGGCATTCCTAATAATTAGTCATACATTTTGTCCTCTATATATAGTGTCTCTCATTTTTATTTTTCATGTACAGATTGGAGCCTCTCCAAGAGGTTAAGTAAAAAATTAGGAGACTTTAGGATAAAATTTAAATAAAGTTTGTCCACCAAATCATTGATGTATTTTTTTAAGCTAGTTAAGTCAAAAGGCTTACCTAATCTAGTTAAGTCCATGTGCTTGCCTAGCTCGATTCAGCCCCCTTACTAGCCATTGAGTCCATGTACTCTCACGGTTCGGTCCAGCCTCCTTGCTATCCTAGGTTAACTTAGTCTAGTTGAGTCCATGCACCAGCTCGATCCAGCTAGCATAGTCTGGTTGAGTCCATGTGCTTGTCCACCTCGGTTCAACCTCTTTGCTAACCTAGTTTAATTGAGTTTATGCATCCGCCCACCTTGGTTCAGCTCACTTACTAGTTTGGTTAAGTCTATGTGCTTGCTCGACTCAGTTTAGTTGGCTCTTGCTTTTCCTTGTTGAGCTAATTCCCTTATTGGCTTGGTTATTTAGTTTAACTTTGACTCGATTAGCCCGAGTATGTTAAACAACTTTTTATCCTTATTGGATAAGTTTGCATTTATTAAAAAGTATTTAGATCGAGTTGATACACAATACATGTATTACAAGTGAGAAATACTTTTTAGGTAACTACACTTACTACAAGTTAGTACACACTATGTATGGTAAAAGTGACAAATACTCTTCAAATAACTACACTTGCTAAATTACATTTATTGTCAAATTATAGATTTAAAGTCTAAACCTCGTATTGAAATGAAGTAAAGGAAGGATTTTTTTGAACCTTTACAATAAACCTTTACACATCAAAGCAACTATCAATGAAAAAATTAAACTTGTGTCATTTTTTTGTGTAAATTATATACTTAGTAATTAATTTAATTACGATATTTTTTAACGGCAAGTGCACTTTAATGTTACCATGAACTCTAGTATTTATATCCCATAAGGTCTCAACAGATGAGTCAACAACTCTCATTTTTCAAATTTGTACAAGAGGTCAAACACGTACAACAATTTTGGGCAAACACTTTTTTAATCTTTTTTACTAACTCTTGTTAGAATTGCTAATTACAAACTAAACCCACCATATATGTATGTATGAGACACTCATATATATATATATATATATATATATATATATATATATAACTAAATAAATAAATAAAGTTATAGTTAATATTCTTTTCAATGAAAAACAAAATTTTCTTTTAAAAAAATAATTTGCATTATACATTTAAAATAAACGGCAAAAGGTTTGTGTATTTATTTAATATATGTGAAGTTGGTTCCTTATATGCGCCACAGATGTGGCTTAGATGAAACCTTCTAAAAATGAATATAATTGTTGCATTCAAGCTTTATGATGTTATATTTTTATGTGTAAATGTTGTAAAATTGTCTCTTTATTAATATATTTGTGTATTAAGCATTTGGGATACAAAAATATTTGATAAATTGGGAATAACCGAAAACCCTAAATCCATCCCTACCCCAAACCCTAGCAACATCAAAGCTTTGCCAAGACTCCATTTTTCTGCTTCGTAGCCTTGTAGTAGTGGTGGTGGTGGTGGGTGAAGAGAGGGGGGCGGGGGAGCGATGTCGACGACGTCGAACCGGCCGCACTTCCGGTACGCGCAGACGCCGCCCAAGGTGCTGCACCGCCGCAACCTCCCCTGGGAGTGCACCGAGTGGAGCTCGTCGAGCTCTGCTTGCCCTTGGGTAGGGATTTTCAACACCAAGTGCAACGTCGGCGCCAACCGGAACCAGGCCTTCGTCGAATTCGTACGCTTTTTGTCTCTCTCTCTCTCTTTTTTTTGGTTTTCTTGTTGATTATGAGCGCAATTTGTAGTTCGTTTGCTGTTTTGTAGAAATGGCATGGTCTTATTTTTAAAAAAAAATCTGTTTGCAATGATACTTTGTTTATGGAATTGTGGTGATTTGAGACAAGCTCGATTAAGTGTTTTATCACTGAAATTGGGTATTTTTCAGGCAGATTGGAAAGGAATTTGTTGATGGTAAAGTGCGTTTTTAGTCGGATAACATTCATAGCATTTGCCCGTCTAAAGTAAGTTTGGCAATTTTTGTTCAGTTAATCAAGTGCATACTAAGTTGTCTGGTTGGAAAAAAAAGTCCCAAGTCCTAAATTTATTAGAGAAGCAGTTTATTTATATGGATATTTCGCAGTTAAGATGTTGCCAGTGTGTAAATGTGTGGTGTGGTATTTTATGATTTTTAAGTGAAATTTTGTAGTGATATTGCCCTCTGGATGCGTTTGTGTTGGAAAATATCTAGCCTCATTGAAAATTGATATATCTGTCTTTTGTACATCATAGATATCTCTTTTTTGTTTATGCATTTTCTGCCTACAGGATTTTTTTTTTGTGATGAAATATTCCTTATTTTTTAGATATAATTGGGCTGGAGGTCTTGAGATTAGTGTGTTTTCAATTTATTTGATTGGTATTCAATAATGACAGGAACATGTCAATGCCCATTTTCCAGCCAGACCTTAATCAAGCTATATCCATGGTCTCCTATTTTGCATCTTCATCTGAGCCTGCACAGGTTCGTGGGAAAACAGTGTATATTCAGTACTCTAATCTTCATGAAATTGTTAACAATAAGGGTGTCGGTGATGTGGCTGGCAATGTGCTCCTTGTGACAATTGAAGGAGTTGAAGCTGGAAATGTTAGCATCGACGTCATACATTTGGTATGCCCACTTATTCTTAATGTTACTCATATGTCAAAATCCCATAGGAACATTTATTTGGTAGTAATTATTAAAAGAATTTGATTTGATGGCGTTTAACAGTTGATGATATAAGTTGGGGGTAACTGATGGCTGAAGTAGATATATAGTTGGACAAATAGTCTTTGTGTCTGCTTGTCAATTACAGACTTGTTTATCATAGGAAAAACAGGCAGCTGAACCCTATGATTGTCTATAGCTGATTCTCCCAAAATACGGGTATTTTATGACTAGGAGTTCTCTTTCTCTAGCTTCCCTTTTTATCGAACATCTTTTTTTAAATGGTACATTTGTATTACTACCATGTTAGATTGTTGTGCTTGCATTTAAACTCACTGAACCTGAGGGCTATCTTTTTTTTTTTTTTTGGCCATATGATGTGTGTGGTGATATCTAGAAAGATGTTCAATGTTAGGCAGGACAAAGTGGTTACTGACATGAAATTACGAAATCAAGATGAAAATTTAAGAACTTAGGATGATTCTTAAATATAAACACAAGTAAAACCATGGAAATTAAGAAATTTTTAGGAGTGAAGAAGGGCTGGAAAGTTAATGGGCTGAAGGAGAATGAGATGGCTAATTGGTTGTTAGGGCCATGAAGATGGACATTTTGGAGCATGGGCCAGCACAAACTATAAACCATGGGCTTAAGTTATATATGAGCTAAGAAATATGACAAGAAGAGGAACAGAGCCCACTTATCTGATCTTTGTGGAAGGCCCAACCAGCTCACGTATTATGTTTCTTGACTCTCCTTCATCAACCTTAGGTGGTGACCAATAAACAGCAAAAGGAGGAGTGATGTAGGGATGACAAGCAACCCAGGAGGTGGATGGAGAACAGCAATTGACTGCCAACAACTGCAGGTTGCTGGAATGATGTGTTGGAGATCAGAAGGAAAGATGAAGATGGCAACTTAGGCTGTTTGCGGAGGCTGTCATGAAGGTGTGGTCAGCAACGGCGGCAAGTGATGATGAGGTGTCGCAGGGAATTGTCTAGGAAGGTAGTAGTGGGGAGTTTAAACCAGCCAATGAATGGAGAAGATGGTAGATGTTGCAAGCACTGACATGTGCAAGTGGCAGCCGCAATGATGGTTTGAGGAAGATGGATGTGTTTATAAACAAGCGGCTAGATAATCGTCTGAATCAGCTCCAACATCTACTTTGCTGAAATCATCACCAGGGAAAAGATAAATACCAATGGCAATGGCACTGCTGCTTTGGCATTTGCAACAAGCAAGAACCCATCAACAGGAACTCAAACAAAGTCTAGGCAAAAGCTGTAACTTTATTCAATACTATTCATCATCAAAATGTTCGAGGTCTATGACATATATTTATAGACTCAAGAATGTTTAAACTAAGAAAGTCAAAACAAGTAAAAAGTCCTTAGTTGAGTATTCGTAATAGAAGCTCAACCTGTAAAAGTAAAATGCCGAATAACATAAGTTCTAATGTAGGTAATTCCCTATATTCTTTGTTTGCAGCACTATGTCTTCCTGTTTAAAAAACGTATTTGCTTTTCTTAATTATTATATATCTCATATTGGAAAATTTTCCTGTTCATTATACAAGAGCATGGAAATTTTAGAACAGGAAGAAAACTGGAGTTTATCCCCAGACATGCCTTTGTGCACTGGGCTTCCTTCTTCTTTTTCTTTTCTTTCTTTTCTTTTTTTTTGAGAAAAGCCCCCAGAGTTAAAAATGGTCATAAATATATAGGTTTTGAGGGAGTAGTGGTGAGTGAAATAACAGAATATCATTGAAGTGCTCTTAGTTTAAGAAATATTGCAACCTAGTAAAGATCCATTTCTAGACTGATTCTTTTATTTGAATTTCAATTACTACTAGGTTTTCTCTGCCTTTGGATTTGTTGACAAAATTGCCACCTTTGAAAAGGCTGCTGGTTTCCAGGTTAGAATGCATGCCCAAAGTTATTAATATATTTAAAGATTACTATTTTAATGCTTTGTTTTCAGTGTCTAAGCACTGTGCTTTTGGTAGGCCTTGATTCAGTTCACTGATGCTGAGACGGCTTCAGCAGCACGGAATGCATTAGATGGGAGAAGCATTCCTAGGTATACTTCATATTTTGTTGATTTATGAACAAACTCTACTTGTTTAGCATATTAAAGATAGCTTTTGAAATTTTCAGATACTTGCTTCCTGAGCATGTAAGTTCCTGTCACTTGCGAATTTCATTTTCGGCTCACACCGACTTGAATATCAAATTCCAATCACACCTTAGTAGGTTTGTATTCTGTAAAGACACTTGTGGCACTATTATAGTTTCTCTGAGTTTATTGTTCTTCCCTGCTGTTTAATAGCTCCAGTTTTTGTTTGAAGACCTATCAACTGATTGGCCTTTATTTGTTATTTAGGGATTAGTGAAGCCAGCTGCCAAATTGCAGGTGTCTTTAACTGTCTTAGTAATGTTCTTCACCTTATTTTTCATGGTTGTGCTGTATATATTTCTAAAAATTAGGTCTTTCTATATTAGCAACTTTTTTCATAGCTCTTTGACCATAGTTAAGGAAACGGATGAGGATAAACTGCTCTTAACTATTGTATGCATGTAATGACAAGTCTTTTTTTCACTTTGTTTAGTTCAGGCTGCGATACTTTCTTGGCTGAGAGCTTACATGTTTACAGTACATACGCTTTTCCAAACCATATATTTTCCCAAGGCTTCTGCAGTTTTGACACATTTAGGATATAATACTTGTATAGTTATATATTTTAACTAAAAATGCAATTACCATCAAATTAGTTGGTTGTTCATTTTGATCTGAAAGAATGAAATGTGCAAGTGATGCAATTTCTTTAGAAGAGTGAAAAAATCTTTTGATTGTTGAATTATTTACACCATGGCGGGAAGCGTTGCTAACTAATTTGGTTCATATGCTTGATGCATTTGGTTTTTGGTTTCGTTTGGTCTCTCGTGACAGATTTTGAATTTTTTAAAGATATTTGTAGATACTTCTTTTGTGTTTTTTTTAGAAGTAAAACTGTTCTCATTTTGTAATTACTGTTGTTGGATCAATTGTTGTTTTTCTGTGCAGGGATTATACAAATCCCTATCTTCCTGTAAATCCTTCAGCCATTGAGGGAACCTTGCAAGTATAATTTCTTTTATTATCAACATTTCTGGTTATACTTTTTTTAGTGCTAAAAAATTTGTGTACAGCCTCTTGTAGGTCCTGATGGTCAGAAGCTAGAACCTGAGAGCAATGTCCTTCTTGCAACTATTGAAAATTTGCAATATCTGGTAACAGTTGATGTGCTTCACACGGTAAAAAGTTTGTTCGTCGACTTTTGCTGTTGAAAAATTCTTGTAGTTATACTGGCTTCATAGTAATGTTTGTTCTTCTACGCAGGTGTTTTCTGCATTTGGTAGTGTTCAGAAGATAGCAATATTTGATAAACACTTATACAGTACCCTGGTAAGTTCAGAAAACTTCTTGTTTGTCCTGGGAAATCCTTGCTGGGGATATATTTGTTCCTGTTTTTTTAGTACATGGTGCCATAAATAACGTGATGTGTACAAATTTCTAGACGTCACAACTGCTGCTGTTGCTAAAGATGCCTTAGAAGGACATTGCGTCTATGATGGTGACTTTGTAAGCTTCATCTGACATACTCTCGTCATACTGATCTCAATGTAAAGGTATACGAATATTAATTTTAGGTTATTAGTAAAAAGAACAAAACAACAAAAATAAGGGGAAGAATAGTGAATCTGCTGTAGAGATGGAGAAGAATGCAAACCACTGTACCTATATGAAACGTATGCTTCTGAAAACTTAGGTCCTTTTAGTGAGCACATTTGTTCTTTCAGGCACATAATGACAGAAGCAGAGACTACACAATTCCTGGAGTGCAGCAGCCACTTCCAACCTCATCAGGAGCCACTTCTTGGCAGAGTCCTCAGTCTGCTACGTCCGGTTATGTCAGCAACAACGGATATGTAGCCCCTGCACCCGCGGCTCACTTAGCTCCTGATGGACAAGTACTACCGCCCGTGTGTGATCCAACTCATCCAGGAGGAAGACCCCCCTTTACAGCCGGTCCATACCCAGGCCAAACGTATCTTCCCTCGACTGCTGCAGCGTTTTCTGCACCAGCAGTTGGTTCAACTGAATTCCCCATTTCTTCGGTTGAAACTGTTCCTGGGTATCTAAATCAAGCCAGCAGCCTACAACGGAAAATGCCACCTAATTATGCTCAACCACCTGGGTTGCCTGGTAACAATGCGCCACTTGACGGACAACCTCCTGCTTACCCGCTTGAGGGATGCTGTGTTAACGTCAGAAGATCATAGAACGAAAGATGATATGTTCTGGTTCAGGTCTGTTTTATACCGGTTCTTCCTTTGCACTGTTGGACTCTGACGATGTAATACTAGACTTGTTCATCTGCCCGGTCGCGGTAATGGTTATTTTGCTACTGCAGTAATAGTTATGTTCCTACTGCAGTTTACTCTGCTTTATTTTCTGTCAGTTTTTATGGAAGAATTTTCGCTTGTAGCCTTGATATTAAGGCTCTCTTTGGTTAAATGAAATATATCTAAATGATAAAAAAGGTTTTAAACGGTCAACTTTATTAAAAAAGTGTACGACTATTAAAGTCAAGATAGATAGTACTAAAAATAGGAATATGTTGTCAGAAAAATAAATTATTTAAGCAATGGTAAGGGGTGTAATGTGTATTACATCTCTGAAATGATAATGATGTTATTTTTATTTTGGTGGTATGTAATTTATCAATAAAAAATACTAATAACTAATTAAATGAAAAATAAGGGATTTACCATGTCCCATGAATTGCAATGTAGAGTTTTGTAATTATGCTAACAAAATTTTAAATAAAGTAATTAAATCACATCAAGTTTAACATCATGCGTAATGCAAGTTATTTATTGATGATTTATCGATTTATCCTTGCCATCAATCTTTGATGTGAAGTGACCCACCTACAGAGGTAATTCTTGTCAGTGCTAAAATTATTAAGTCGTATAACAAAATGAACAGGTTAAATATTTCAATCACAATTTCAATTCTTCACGTATGAGTCTTTAAGGGGTGGCCACCCTCACCTAATCATTTCTGTTAGTCTAACTTACGGTACCTTTTATGTTTTACAAGTGCATAATAGAGTCTTGCATTTATTCATCTTGGCACCCCTTTCGACCTAGAAGCGGGTATTAAATTTTCTATGTAATTATCTTATTTTGTGTCGGGGTAGATCAATCTTGGTTCCAATCGTGTCCAATCCGCGTAAACCTTGATATGCACCTAGACTAACCAGGTCAACCTTTGGAATAAAACAAGTATCAAAATATTATATAAATATAGTATCCGAAGAAAAGGGATCACCAAGTGGAGAAGTCCTAATCTGAACACACATCGTAGATTAAAGGTAAAATATAGACTATCTTTATAAACTATATGTTATGGTAAATTCAACAATTCTACGTAAATTACATAGTATACTAATGTAAAGGAGCACACTCGTAAAGGAAGATTCGATTTGATAAGAGAGGAGGAGGGCGGGTCGACAAGCTTGAAAAGAGAAAGCAATAAAAAATTAGAGAAGATGAAGTATGAAGAAGGTGCGTTTGCCTTTACTCTTTATTGTCTTTTATACAAAGGTGTCGATGATAGTTAAAAGAAGGAAATGTAAATCTTTTTGTCCCCCTTTTTAAGCAAAAAGGTGGGGATATTCTTTTTTCATATCATCTTCCTTCTCTAAGTGGGTTTTTCAATTTCATGATTGTTCCAAAGTATTTTCACAAGTGGGATTGTCTTTGATGGTAAAACCTTATTTCTCCCGTCAAGGACTTTAATTGGTTTTTACATATATGATGCATTTGGTTGCAATTCTAATTGTTGAAACTCTAAAATAATGTAGTTTTTATCCTGCATATATTTCTTTAACATTAACACATCGAACACCTTATGTACACCGTCCACATTCGAAGGTAGGGTGAGTTTATAGGCTAAACTCCTAGCCCGTTCTAAAATTTTATATGAACCAATGTAGTGAGGAAGTTTTCCTGCTGCTCCCAAGCGTACAACAACTTTGGTAGGGAATACTTTCAAAAACAATTATATGAACAATGACTAATATAAGTACATGAGTCAAACTCATTTGGACCATTAGATTACATAGATAGTGGTGATCACTACTTCTTCATCTTAGTTATAGATGAAATTAGATGGTTTAGCGTGACTTATATAACTAATATGAGTCATGATTTATAAAGCTGCTTCGTTATATATATATATATATATATCATTATTAATTATCTAGTTGATATTTATTCATTTGTTAATTTTAGAAATCTACTTATATAAGAATTGATCTATTACGGGTTCTTGTTTTAGATTACTTAGATTTGTATTTTTAATTGTAATACTAATTCCATAAAATTATAATTTAATTTAATTTTATGAACAAGAAATGAGGGCACATCACAATCCTAATTAAAAAACTTTGATAGGAAATAATATTTTAATGAATTAAAAAATAAAACGTAGTCTTGTAACATTGGTGTAGGACGCATGGCAACACCAAATTAAAAGTCTTCGATCTTATAATTATTATATTATAAATATAAATGTATTTTAAAGAAAATTAGGGCATGTTGATTGTATTTTGTATTAAAATAAATTATGATTATCATCGAATTGGTCACATATATATATAAATTAAAATATTTTCTTATCTTTTGAAACAAGAAAATAAAAAAATTAATTATACATGAAAGACGTGTCTCACTTAAAAATAATTATTGACTATTTTATATATATATTAAATTTAATTGTATTTATTTTAGACACAAAATGCATTATTATATGGGTAAAGTGAAGAAGAGCAAGGGGCAGAAAAAATTTTCTGCCCCACGCTCTTCTGGGCCGTCCGATTATAAGGACGACCTAGATTTCTTATTAAAAAAAAAATTTTAATACGCACCGTCGCCACGCGCCACCGCCGCCCTGTCGCGGCCACTGCCCCGTCGCGGATGCTGCCGCCCTCCCTCCTCTTCGCTCCCCCGTGGACGCCCGCCCGCGGCACAATTTTTTTTCTTGTTGGGGCCGCCGCCGGCCAGATCCGGCCGCGACAGGCTGGACTTGGCCGTCCCCCGACCAGATCTGGCTGGGGGACGGCCAAGTCCAGCCTGTCGCGGCTGGATCTAGCCGTGGCTGACCGCCCACAACTGGCCGTAGCCCGCCCGCATCTGGCGGCAGCCAAATCTGGCCGTGGCGGTCGCCGGGGCAGGGGCCGAGGCAGGCCAGATCGAGGCAAAGGGTCGGCCACCCTCCCCCGCCATGGTGGCGGTGCTCCGCCTCCGCCCCTCCATATGATTTGGACCGTCCTTCTAATCAGACGGTCCAGATCAAATTAAAATTTTTTTTAAAAAAAATAATAAATCTGGGCTGTCCTTGTAATTGGACGGCCCAGAATATTATGGCACATAGAGCCGATTTCCTGCCTCTGGCGCAGGAAATCAGCTCTCTTATTTTATATATATATATATATATATATATATAAAATACAAAATATAGGTACTTTTTCGTAAGATTGAATATTTTAAAATTTTATATTATTAGTATTACTTTCGTGATAAATAAGCGTACGCTAAATTGAAGTATTTTCAAGATGCTTTACTCTTCCAGACCTTCCTATCATCTTTAAAAAAAATATTGTTTTGAAAATAATAATAATAATATAATAAAAATCCGACAAGGAAACAAAATTAAAGGGGAAAAAAAATGGCCAGCTGCTTTCTAAGCAGCAGCCTTTCCCCTCCTCACTAAAGCAAGAGTGCAAGCAAACGGCAAAAGCGAGGGTTTTTCTCCCCACTTTCTCCGATTCTCCACCGCCGCTGCGCCGGTCTCCTCCGGTAAGCCCCTTCGATTTCACTTCCATCAGTTTCCTTTTTGCTGTTTGCCCGTATCAACTGATGTCTTGGGATGATTGCGGCTCTGTTTTTGTGTGCTTCATAGTTGTGGGATTGCACTTGATGGGTTGCTGAGGGTTTGTTAGACTTTGAATGTGTAAAGAAATTGGGGCTTTTCTGTGGTTATTGTGCAGTAGAACTGGTGTAGAAGATGTGGTGGTGGAAAAAAATCCGGCCTTTTTTCTTTAAGTTGGTTGGGTTTTTGCCTGTCTGACTCAAGGTTGCTTGGCTTTTGGGTTGGTTTGGTCATTACTGGTGGCTGTTTTACTGTTTGTGTGTATTGTTTGATTCGATGTGTATGGTAGGACTGTGCAGGGCGGGCAAGCTGATTGTGTCTTGGGCTTGTATGGTATGAGCTGGTGAGTGATGGTAGCGTGGTCTGAGCTGCATTATTTTAGTGACTTTAGCTTGACTTATGATTTTTTTTTTACATGCCAAAGAGTAGAGATTGAAAAAGCAGATCCTTGTTGCTCACTTCTCTCAATTGTAGATCATTTGCAGATGCAATTCTCGTATTTTCCTTTTATCTGTTCATACTGCCCATAACTTGGAACCCTCGTGCCGTCCTTTTTTCTTCATGAGAGTTCATATTTAATCCTGGGTTTCTTGAAAATGTTTGAATTATCTGATGATTTTTTTAGCGTATGCTCGATTGGTTTTTCCTGGGCAAGCTTACAGCTAATCTGGATGTAGCATTGCAATTAACAAGTTGCTTCACTTATAGCTTTTTATTTACATAATTTCAGTTTTGGGATTGCAGGCCTAAGAGATTGTGTTTACTGTTTACTTGAAACACTTCGTCTGTATAATTGAAGGATAAATTATCGAGCATCGTAAAAATCCAATCTTCTGTCGAACTGCAAACTTATCCCACCAAAACGTGTCTTAAAATATAGCTAAGACGGGGTCGCTTTGTTGTGTGGCTGCAAGGCCACATGGGTCCCATACGAACAGCAGAGAATGGTCTATGGGCCCCAATGAGCCCTACTGGCGGACAAACACTAGCTTTTCACCACCACTTTCAAGTAGGTGGGAATATCGGTCTCAACAAGAAGGTTTACCTGCTGGAATGCAGGACGAAAATCAATTATATTTGTCTTCACTCTCTTCAAATAGTAAGGGAAGCAGGAGCCGGGTGAGAGGCGACCATTTTCCCAATCATCAGAATTCTGCATCAGATGGCGATGCTTCATATTTTAGCAGCCCATCAGATAGCTTCCAAATGCAAAAGTGGACACCAGCTCCGGCTCGTGGCAGTGACAACATTGAATATCTTTCTACCACAATCAGAGGTACTTGTTGTTAATATGTGTAGTTTTTTCTATTCTACTAGTGGTATCATCTGAAATTATTCATGTTTGTCATTAATATTGGCATGCTGGGTTTTATGCTATATTCATCACTTTTCTTCTCCGTGCACTCTGATTCATGAAGACAAATCAAGTGCTTTATTCATGGTGCAATTTTTACTTTCAATTTGCAAATGATGACCTTTAAACCAGTTTCCATTGTATAAAGTTTGCTTAATATTTTGGCATAATTCCTGGAATGGCTTCTTCCTTATTGTTTTCACTTGGAACCCTGCATGCATTTTAAACGTCAATAATGGGACTGATAATGAATGAGCGACGCAAAAACTTAAATATGTTATTCATATGAATTTTCGTTGGAAGGTATGGTGGTGTATAACGTTTTAACTTGGCCCTTTAGACAATAGTTACCCTTACGTCACAGAGGCAATGGTCAACCAAACCTTTTCTTTTGAAAATGTTATTAAGGTAGATTTATAACTTTTACTATAAAACTTGACTTACATTTAGACATTGAATTTTTTGCAATTGTTTTATATTATTACTATAGATAATACTTTCATCACGTAGATTCCTATTAAAAGCAATTTTCAGCAATGTATTTGGTTGAATTGGCTTGCGGTCGACTGGATGCAAGGAGTGTTGTAAGTATGTTGGCAAATATTTGATCTTTGTTTTCTCCTGGCAATGTTTATGGAGCTTTACCATTGCTTATCGTTAATGATGGTAAAAAATATGGTCACTGGTCTAGTTTAAGGAGTTAGGGTTTATGGGGAAAATTTGAACTGGAAAATATTTGGACAAAATTTCTGTTGAACTCATATCTGTAGATTATATACCTCAATGCAATAGTTAGCCTTAATTTTAATAGAAGCTTCATTTGTATGATTTTGTTTTTTGGCACTGCTTTCACAGATCTCCTACAAATATATTATCTTTCAGTATCGTGCAGTTCATTATTGTTTTCTAATAGGTTGGTTTACTTGCTTTGTTGTTTGTCCAGGGCCATCATTGGGACCGCTTCTACCTGCTTTGTTGGGAGAGGTAGTCAATTTTGTAATGGAAAAATATTATCTGGTTTCAATTGTACATTATAATGAGACTAGAACTGCATTTTTTTCAGGGTACCTCTGGAGTCCCATACAGTGGTGGATCAACTTCATCTCAATCAGACAATAGCGAATATGAACCATTATCCAAGCTACGGGCACCTTCTCACCGATATATTTCCACCCGGTGCTCATTCATGGCCAAGCCTGTCCACCCGTTATCATTTTCTTATCGAACACCTGAGAGAGAATCACACAGTGCAGTTCAAACTGAGGCTACTCAATTTAATCGAGATATTCATTCTGCTTCAGCTATTTCAGATACAGGATCTTTTCATAAAGAAGGCCTGAGGTGGAGTAGTGCCAGCAGTGTAGATTACACAGATTTGTCAGAACAGATTGACCCCGAGATCTCCAATGCTGCACATGCTGTTCCAGAAGTTTTGAAATGTGGATTTTGTGAGAGATATTTGACACAGAGGTCACCTTGGAGTTCTCGCCGTATTTTGAAGAGTGGTGACATGCCAGTAACCGGTGTTCTGTCCTGCCGTCATGTTTTTCATGCAGAATGCTTGGAGCAAACTACTCCTAAGACACATAATCACGATCCACCCTGTCCACTCTGTTCAAGGTCAGAAGATGAGCATTTACCTGATCGGAGGGCAGTTTCCAGACTCAAGAATGAGTTTCCACGGCTCAAAGCCTTTGGAGAAGAGGGGACGTCGCGATCTTGGAGCTGTGGGCAGGCTGGAGACTGTGTTGAGGGTGCAGTGCACAGCCAAGCACGCAATAGTATGATCCTGCTGAATAGAAGCCGTCTCAAGAAGCAGCTTTCCATGAAAGGGGGAGTTCAGGGAAGGATATAGACAAACTTAAGAAAAATGGGTCATCCTCACAGCTTGCACAGAGTAGGAGATCAGCTGACTTGCCCTATCCAAAGTCTGCTTCAGGTCCGGTGTTGAAGAGATGGTGAAATATCAGGAAGACTGCAAAATGTCCAGATTGGGAGATTTGATTACCGGCAGGGCAAAACCGTTCTTGAGCTGTCAATTTGCATGGTAATAGGAGAAACATGACTTCCATTATAGAAAGTAGTGTTCATTCAGCTATTTGGGCATTGTGATCCTGCTGTCAGCATGGAAATGTATTCCTGGACGATTACATGGGTTTGCTGGAAAGGAGTTTTTAATGTTTGTCATGATTTGTAAAAGCCTCTTTTAACCATAGAGTCTTCATCTTCAGTTGTGAAAAAAATACTTGAAATTTATTGTCTTTTCAATCCTGGTATCATGTCTGAGATGATGCTGAGAAGGCTATGCTGTCCTGCTAAAGCTGGGTCAGATTCAACGTTCAATAAAAATGATTTATTGTACCCTCTATTTTTTGCCCCTAACACAACTTTTTCACGAAGCAACAATCTTCCAAAAAGCCTTTCTCTTGATTACACAGGTTTTTTTGGGTTTTTTCAACATAATGTTGTTTATTCAACTACACAAATTAAAGTCAGGAATTTTTCCTAGTGGTTTGTCAATATACCACTGGTTCAGATTTAGGTAGCATACAGTTTATTTCTTTTCTGTTCATAGTCTATAGTGAGGTTCATAAAAAATGTCATTAGTATATTTTATTGGTTGGTTGTGAATTGGGTCAAATGTTAGATTATATCCTTCAATTAAAACAAGGTATTCAATAAGTTACTATTTTTTAGTTTGTGCTTGTATTTGTCATTGTCCACGTCCACGTCCACGTCCGAGGGACAACTGCGAGACCCGTTGGGTCGTCGGACACTAAACGGATCAAGACTCGGACCCGTATTGAAACGAAACTGCGTCGGCCAGGCAGGGTGGTAGCATCGTACGCCGCCGGCCGCTGCCCCTCTTCTCTCCGATCTCCGACGGCGAGGTTCCGATCGGAAGTGTCTTCGAAACATTCGATTCAATCCATTTCGGGTGAGTTGTTGCTCTGGTTGTTGTCTGATTAGCCTCTTTCAAACGATTGCTCGGTTATCCGGATTCAATTTTTGAGTTGTTTGGGGGGCTTTTGATGGTGAAAAGATTGTATCTTTGTTGTTGTTGGTGATTTCAAGTGATGAATTTTTGTAGGAAAGGGATGGCGTCGGGCGAGAATGGGAGTGGCGTGGAGAGGAAGTTGAACGGGGACGATCTGTCGATGTTCAATGCTGAGAATTTGCAGAGCAACACGAAAGTGGTTTACTACAGGTTCGAGTTTTTCCCCGCTTGTTTTGTTACCATTTGTGAGTATGTCTGAGGATTTGGATCATTGGAAGAAATATGTTTGAAGGAATGTTTGCATGTTTGATAGATCAATTGAATTGATTTTTTTATAATTCTTTTTGCTTCATAGTTATACCATTAGGGTTTATGGTTTTGATGGAAGTACTTGTATGATTATTATAATTTGGGTCATTGGAAGAAATATATTTTAAGGAATTTTTGCATGTTTGATATATCAATTGAATTGATTTTTTTATATGCCTTTTGCTTCATTGTTATACCATTGTGGTTTATGGTTTTGATGGAAATACTTGTATGATTATCAAAAGTTGTTTGGTTTGTTCTTGGCTGCCTTGCATTTGGAAGATTTACAGAATCTATTGATTTAGATTGGAAGTTCTGCTCGTGCGTAAGGTGTGGATTGTGAAGTAGAGCCACTTACTATTTCTGCAGTGCTTGCGTTATATGGTTGTACTTTGATTAGCTGTATGTCTGGCTCAACTAGGTTTTGCTACATTTATTTGCCTGTCTTAGAGGACCTTACATTTTTTCCCCGTGTTATGGTTGGTGTAGTTGGTGAGTGTACGTTTGTGTTGTTCCATGCTAAAACTGAACCTCCTGGTGTCTTAGAAGTAGGCTACTTCTATTTTAGGGTTGCTGATTCTGGTCTATACCCATCAGTTTCGCTAAACTACATATTCTCGATCATGACTATCAAGTGAATCAATATCCAGGATATCTGATGTATCTTACCTGAGTGGAAACTCTAATATAATGCATTTATATGTAGATGTTCTTTAAGTTGCATTGGTGTCTTTCTTCTTGGCCAATTTTTTTTTTACTAGCAGGCATATGATTTTGCTAGGAGGCTATTAAGCGAAAGAATTGCTAATGTAATGCTGTTCACAATGTGATGAAAAGATTTCACTTTGAAGTTATGTGGTTGTGATTCTTTCATATATTAATAGAGATGCCAAGACTACTCTTATTGCTTTAATTGTAATTAAGTATTGATGTGTTATAAATTTTTTAGTCTTGCTCCACTAGTTTGAATTTATTATATTGGAAACTTAGAATTCAAACTTATCACAGCTCATTGTCACTTCGGTAAAATAGCTCTTCAATCTGACAGGAAGGGAAATCTGAGGGACAGCTGAGTTTTACCTGTTTTCTTGGAAAAATATCTGAACTCTTGTTTTGTATCTATATTATGCATATATTTTAATTATTCAGGCTCGTAGTCATTGTTTCTGGATTTGATTTCTTTTTTTCATGATTTTCTTATGAGTGATGTATGACAAATCACATATTGGCCATTCCTTTGTTTGGCAGTCGTACCTTCTTGTCCATCATTGGTGGAGTAGTTGCGGGCATCATGGGGCTTACTGGCTTGACTGGATTTATCTTCTACTTTCTGATGATGGCCATCTCTTCTCTGGGTCTTGCTGCCAAGGCAGGGTTCTCCATTCATTCATATTTTGACCATTGGAATCGGATAGCTTTCGAAGGTTTCTTTGGTGGACTATTGGTAGGTTGTGAACTTTGTTTCTGTCTCTTTTCTTGTTAAAGTTCTGAATCTTCTTCCTCTTAGTCTGTGTAATCATATGTTCACAAGTTTTAAGATTGAGATCTAGAAAGCTATTGCGAAACTTTTTTGTATACTATTTTCCATGCAAGGGTGTTATTTTTAGTACATTTTGTTAAATATCAAATAATTACTAGTTCTTTAAACATGTTTACATGATGCTGATATGATTTAATTGTGTCTTGCAGTCGTATGTTCTGTTCTGGACGTATCCTTACCTCTAATGGTGGTTATTTGGTTCCACGTCATTATCCGTAGCAGTAAAAGATAAGGCTGTTTTATTAATGTGTAATGAACGTATTTTTAGACTGTTAATCACTTACAAAATGATGTCAAATTTTTTGCATTGAAGATTATTATGTGCAAGTTATGATTATATACTTAATTCTGCAAAGGACATGATTCCTTAACAGATCTAGATTTGCATATGACATTGTTCATATTTTCTGAGGGAAAGCTGCTGAGTGGAGACAAGGTTAGCTGATGTAATATCTGTTCCCACTTAAGGCTGGAAATCTCCCAAGCCATCCATTTGATTTTGGTTGAGAAAGATGCATGTAGAAAATACTTGCAAAGACAGAGCTAATTGGTATGAAGTTTTTTTCTCCAATCATTTAAGCTTTTGCAGTTTCTTTTGTGTTATTACTTGATAATGTCTGGCCAAAATTAGTCCCCAACATTCATATTTATGTTATAGTTCGTTTTGAACGTAGAGAAGTCTCATATCCTGATTTTTGGTTTGATGCTGCTGAACCATCATTAGTTGTAACTTGCAAGTCCTCAATCTAATCTGTGTAAATTGTTTTATGGAGAATTCATTCCTTGCTGAGAATTGCCTGGTTTGATCCTGTGTTAGCATCTTTGACCGAACAATCGAGCTTCATCCTACTGTGATTTGGGGATAACGTGTCATTGTGATTCTCATGTCCAGTGAGGCTGGTGTGCGAGTTTTGAATATAAGTTCCCTTTCTTGTTATTTAGGCTTTCAATCAAATGAGTTGAATAGAATTACCATTGCTCCTTTTAAGTAACCTTACGTTCTTTGAAACTTTTTTGGATGATCATACTTTTACTTATCTTTGATCTATCCTCTGTTTTTTTAGTTGGGATCCTTTTTCACTTCCCACATAATTGATTTACTGTATACAAGTAAAAACTTACCAAAATGTTGACCTGAAGCATTCTGAGGGTGTTATACTAGAATGCCAGACAAGAAGATGCTCTCTCACCGCTAGCAAGCTCCTGTGAGCTGGTGACTAGTTGAGCTTAAAATAGGTGCTTTGCTTGTACTGGTGTTCCTCTTAGATTAAGCAAGTTCTCTTCCTCTTTTAATAAAAGCTTATAGTGACAACTCCTAGCCTGGTTTATGCCCAGAAAAAGGGCGGGGGGGTGGGGGTGGGGGGTGATGATGAAGCCTGTTCCTCATACCAAAGTTTTGGTAACAGGCGGGAAAGGAGATGAATTAAAGCTTGGAGTTTTAACCATGTTGAGCGGCTTTACCTTCCATTCAAGTAAGTGAAGCTTAGATTTGGAATTCAACTTTATTTTCAAAGTAAAGTAGAGTAGCTTCATGATCTTGCTTCCTATGTAGGCCAGTTTCAATTGACTACCGCCACAATTATATATTACTTCTCTAATGCACACCATGTGCCTTGTTGGGTGTAATATTTTAAGTGCTAGCGGTCACCAGCCTAGCAAGGGCACATGCTTAGGTGGGGGAGGTTTAATGTTTTATTTTCTTTCAAAGCAGGGACATATACTTGGTGGTGGTTGTTTTTTAATGAAAAGCTTAATTTCTTAGCTACGAACACAGTAACAATGTAACACACAGATGGTTTGATAGTTTGCAGCGCCTAGCATCATGCTGCATAAGCCAGTTTCTGAGCCCAACAATTACAGTGACAACGTTGGAACAAGTTGAAAATTTTTACCCAGTTCTACGTGAATGCTTGATTTTAGCCGGCTTTTCCCATGTCCCTTACCCCGTCCGTAGATGCACTAGGTGATATACATGCTTATTACATGAAGATTTTTTTTCCTTCACGTTCATGATTTTTGTTCTTTAAGGTTTTTTTTCTATTTAAAGTCATCCACTTATTAGAACTAAAATTTAAAATATTTACTCATAGAAAATATGAGGAAGTGTCTTTGTTTGCTGTTTAAAGTTTGATTAAGCTCGATCGAACTCTTTAGTTGATTGGGAAAAAATTGATTTGAAATTAGACTTTATATTGAATGAGCCGGGTGTGTACTTGCATGATTTGGCTTAATTCGAAAATCAATTTTTTGTATAAAGAATAAGATTTTTGATCATATTTATTTAAATTTTTTTTATACAAAGTTAATTAAGTTAAAAAATATCATTATATATAACAATTTAAAATAAAAGTATGCATGATTAAAATATTTTTTATTCTAAAGTTGAGATATTTTGATTATAAATTAAATTTTAGTATGAATTATGTGAAAGAAGAGCATTAGTAAATATGAATTAAACTAGTTTGAATTCGACTCTAACTCAGACCCGAATATTTATTAGCCCAACCTGAACTCAAAGGAAGACGAACAGAATTTGAGTTAAACAAAACAAGCAAAAATTTGGCTCAAATTGCTTAATGAGCAGCCCCCTATCCATAAGTCCTCATGCCCGTTGTGTGTCCTGTTATATGTTGAGCATAAATATAGGATTGTTATCGGACGAGACTTCAAAGTAAATTCGTTTTAGTCAAGTCAATTAGTATTTAAGTTAGTTTGAAGCGAAGCTTGAACTTGCTTGATTTATTCTTTCTCTTCTTTTGTATAATTTATAGTAAAATTTATTCTAAAGCCAAAATATCTTAATTTGACATAACTATTATTATGTATATAAATAATATAGTCATGCATATTGTTAATTAAAATTAGTTTGATGTCATACTTTTTTCATAATTTTGTTTAAGCACTTAGAAGGAAATTTAATACACACACACACACTGAGCACATGAGTCTCCATTTGACTTTGAATTGAACATGAAATCAAGCTTTTCTTGAATAAAAAACCAAGTTAAATAGAGTTTAATCAAGTTTTGAGCAATCTCTTTTGAGCAATCCTATATGTGATAAAAGACGTTCTTAAGGAGCCTAACTAAAAAAATCTGTTGAAAACACACCCTAAAACAACTGTCTAAAAAAAAAAACACTAACGGCAGGGTACAAACCCTCCTCCCTAGTTCAATCATATGCACACGTCCAATTTGACGCTAGAAATTTTTTTTACCAATCACTACAACATCAAATCCACCTAGTGCATAGTGGTGCAGAAAATTTCATTGAGAGCCACATTATTTGTAAGATATGCCATTGGTTAGATGCTTGAGGTTAAAATAAGCTAATCTAATCTGCTCAAGAGATTTGGGTGGCATTCTTTTTGGGGCAGCTCACCACTTATCACGGAGCAGTCTACACCTTTAGCCTCCAAAAAAGTAGTTATATAGAAAAATACTAGGCATGGCCCTCTGTTGAAGATCAGGGAATGTCTGGTGAAGGTCTGCTGTCGAGATTGAGCTGGCCATTTGCTCATTATTGAAAAGGGTATGTAGACTCTTACACCTTCTTCAATTTTTTCAAACCAGGGAAGTAATTCATGATGAAAAGGTGTCTAAGAAATGCATGATTTGAGTTGGGTTTGTGAAGGGCTCTGGTACATTGGTGACGCCCCATCGAGGAGATGCGTTCACAGACTCTTGGTTGGGGAAGTCAAAAAGATTGGAGTGGATTATTTTGAAGGAGAAAAAATGAGGTTGTCCAAGTGGGTTTTTCGAATAACAAGGAGCATGTTGCATGCTCTAGCTTTATGACCAAACCCAATTGAAATGGGGCTGGGATGGGTTAATTCAAACAATATATGACTTAGTAAAGTGCCTTGCAGCATCAACTGATGGCACATATTTCTTGTTAATTATTGACCTCTTTGAGTATTCTTCTTACATTCGCTTTTGTTTTCCTTTAGTTTTGAGTTTTTGTTCGGTTATAATTTTAAATATTGTATCGTATTTCCGGGTCCTCCCCTGTATCCGGTGTATTGTTTTCAAATTTAGTACGGTTTAGAAGTCTATATTTTTTTGATCGGTACATGATTTTTTCTGATTTTTTATGGAAAATTGTAGTATTTAAATTGTTATTTTATTAAAAATTAATGACAAAATATGTTTTTAATATTTTAATAACATAATTTATTTATAATTTTAAATTTTGATTTGATATCAATTCGATAACTACAGATTCCTTATACCAATTGTAAATCCGACTTAGTAACCGAGAAACAGGGAGGTTTATGTCAATTACACCTTATACCAATTAGACAGCAGGCAAGAAACAGAGAAAAGGAAAGATGAAAAATCAAACTTTAGCAAGAATTACTAAACGCAAGAAGGTTGAGCTCAAGTTGGAAGCTCTTAGCTGCTAATGGATGGATTCCAAAATCTCAGAAGCTCCTTATCCACCATTAATGGAGCGTGAAGGGTTCATGTAATGTATCTATCGCATTTAGGCAAGCACACAGACATGAAGCATGAAAATCCTTTTCACCACTGGGGAAGAAAACCCATGTGGGGGTGGCCTAGGATGTGACCGCACATGTGCTGCAAAATGACAACAACTATCACACAATCCAAATCTCCTTTTCTTGACCAGCCCAACACAAGATGCGATGAATTGAAGCTCTCAAACTACTCTACCCGCCACAACTTCTCTAATATTTGACTTATAAATTGTAATGTTTATTGTCTGTTTTCGCGTGATTAGTGGCAATAATAGGAGCTTATAGGACTTGTTAACATGACCCAAGATTTGTTGACACAAAGCACTCACAGGACATACAGGACTTGCAGACTCAAAGCACGCCGTGATTTCTGCTTGTGTGATTTGACCAACTAACCTGCAACCGAATCTCGACGGGCTCGTTTTGACAGGAGCATTGAGCTAGCTTGAGATTTGGGCAAGCTTCGAAAACCTCAAACAGTTCAAGAATTTCGCACACAGACCATTAAAAATCGGCTTGGGAAGTTGAGACTAGCTAAAGAGCAGGGAAGAAGTAAAGGGGAATGAAGACCACGGTAGTTTTTCTTCACCTTCAATGATATAAAAGGGCATTTGATATCAACTTGTTCTGAGTCACAAGAGATGAATCCTTGGTCATAGAGGTTCAGAAGAGCCGAAAATTAAATGTTCATGTGGAGCTTCCGTTCAGAAAATTTAAAACCGGCAAGAATCTCATCAACCACGTGCATGTTGGACGATCTTTTCAAAAAATATAATAAGGAAATGAAGATGATATGGAGCTATTAATTGGTGATGTTCTTATTTAATTCTTCAAACCGTCTTCTGCACATTACCAAATCCCCTAACCCCCAGAAAAGTAGAAGCTTCCTTCAATGAAACAATCAAAGAAGTTGTTGCAGTCGTTGAGCAAACTTCACTATGGCCTAGTACTGTCACTTCTTGTTATACCATTGACCTACCATGCTCAGAAGGCTGATGAAACATGATACTTGCCGTGTTCTTACTAAAATATAAGAATATGATTATGGTACCATCCAATTTGCAAATGGTTTGAGAAACAGTTAGTTAAGAAAATGTATTGACTGTAACAAAGTCTAGCAACAAGAGAAGTTGGGGGATGATAATACTATACTACAGCTAAGGTATGGAGATTGTAACTTGCACCTGAAAGATCTAGCTGCAAGTTTACCTTTGCATAATCCTCTGCTACAGAAAGGAACTGCTATTGTCTATGATAGCACCAGCCTCATATGAGCATCTTCTCTCTTCCCTCCCCCACATTAGAGAAAGACCCAAAACCATAAAACTTGATTTTAATTAATTTGGTGCCCACAAATTGCCGCCAGCAAATTGTAGCAGGCCTCGCTTTTGCATGTGCAAGAGCCTCTCTTTTCCACATCACGAAACCGCATTGAGCAGTATTTTACTCTTTAAACATTTGTGTCAGTTAGTTGTGACGTTTGGAGGAAGGGGCCTCCTTAGCCCCCTGAGTTTGAGTCTATATATTGCCCTGCCATCCTCCTCAGCTCTTCTCATCACCCCCTTCTTCACCCTCAAGCCTCCCTCACCCTTGTTTGAATCCCCCAAGGTATATTACTAGCTCTGCGGCCAATTCTGCATCCTATGAATGCACACATTAGTGTTCTTCAGCAAGATAGTTAATATAGTTTGTGTGAATTTGCAGGGTGAAATGGCTCATCTGGTCTTCCTCCTACTTGGGTTTCTTTCATTGTTCAATACTGCTCACGGGTACTCTGCTGGTTGGACCGATGCTCATGCCACCTTCTATGGAGGTGGAGATGCATCTGGCACCATGGGTATGCATGCACCTGGCTTGTAGCACACTATCTCATTGTGTTGATGTTGAGCTACCATTGGACTTACACAATTTGTAGCGTTTGGTCATCTATAGGTGGAGCTTGTGGCTACGGAAACCTGTATAGTCAAGGTTATGGGACTGACACAGCGGCTCTGAGCACTGCCCTCTTCAACAATGGGCTTAGCTGCGGTGCATGCTTTGAGATCAGGTGCGTGAGCGACACCCGATCGTGTCTGTCCGGCTCCATTGTGGTCACAGCCACCAATTTCTGTCCACCCAACAGCAACGGTGGTTGGTGCGACCCTCCCCGGCCGCACTTTGACCTCTCCCAGCCAGTTTTCCAGCGCATTGCTCAATACAGGGCAGGGGTTGTGCCGGTTTCCTACAGGAGGTAACAATTCTATTCATTTTTGAAGCCATGATTGTAATTGCTTTGATGTTACTCATATGATATTTGGTATTTTTCTATGTCACACAGGGTGGCCTGTATGAAGAAGGGTGGCATCAGGTTCACCATCAATGGTCACTCTTACTTCAACCTGGTTCTGGTTACAAATGTTGGTGGTGCCGGGGATGCACATGCTGTTGCCATTAAAGGTTCAAGGACTGGGTGGATGCCCATGTCAAGGAACTGGGGCCAAAACTGGCAGAGCAACTCCTACCTCAATGGCCAAAGCTTGTCCTTCAAGGTCACCAATGGTGATGGCCAAACTCTTGTCTCCTACAATGCTGCACCTGCCGGCTGGTCCTTTGGTCAGACCTTTAGCGGTGGTCAATTCCGCTAGACATCATTCTATCTCAACCAAAAGCAATTCTTTCCTAAATCTGGGATTGGTTGGGATTATGGTGGTAATTCTACTACTAGCACCGAGCAAAAGAGCTTGGTGTGTAGAGTTGGGAATTGACTAACAAGAGGGTCAATCCTGATTTTATTGAGTGGTTTAACTAGGTATTGCCATTAATCTTTGTTGCCTTATTTTCAAAGGCATGAGAGGATGGAACAATAGGTATATTAGTTCATGGCAGAGGTGGATTTTCACTACCCGCCATGGTTATATTTGAGAGAATTTTTTCTTTTTTTCTTGGTTCCTTTTTTCTTCATGGTAAGGCCATTGTGAGCAGCAGTAGCTGTAGTAGTACCTTTTCAAATTTTTTTAAAGGGTGGATCTTATGTAATACCAAGTTTAAAGTTGTTGAGAAGCTATACATGTAACTACTTAATGTTTATGTATACATTTGGTACTATATAAATTGTGACCTATTAAGATTCTCTACTCTGCTCAAAAACATATCTACCTGGCATGATAAAAGGGTCAGATAAAGATAAGTGTTGGTTATAGCCCGGTGGATGCAGACAATGTGTTGCTGTTCATCGGATATTGCTGGGAAACGAATCTTTAGAACAGTGGGGGGACCTGGAAAGAGTCATGTTGAGGTGACGAGAGTAACAAAGGAACCAAAAAAAGAACAGATTTGTTAGGGGAGAGATGGAGGTGTGTATTGCAGAAACCAAGAACAGATTTTCTTGTCTCCTGATACCTGCTGGTCATAGAGGCATGAACAAGCATTTTCTGCTAGACATCAGCAAGCAGTGAATGGTTTTTGTCATCAACACTGCTCTTTTTGCCATTTAAATGGTTTTTGTATTTTATCAACAGCATTGTCTGTAACACTACATCTATATGCAAACTTTTTGAGCAAAGAAAGAAAAATGGCGTGAAAACATATATAATGGAACTCTGAGTTTGTAAGTGAAGAACTAAATGATGTCTACGATATAATAATACATCATGGTGTATAAGTTCTTTTCTCTTATTTATTGAAGAAACACATTTACTAACTTTGGCAAATGAGAAAGAGATAAGTATATAACATGTTATATATCTCAATGGGCATATCTCTAAAATTTTAATGTTGTTATAAAATTGAGCAAATTGGGTTATGTAAAAAATACCCGAAAAATTAATAGAGTAAGATCAACTTGGAGAGTTTGCAGAGTACTTGCATTTGAGATGGTAACCCCAATCTCATGCTCAAATTAACCTGACATTAGCATACAATCATGTTCCTCGTCTATCAATTTTGAGCAAAAACTGCAACTCATGATTATGTGACTAAGAATTTGAATTAACAATATATAAGAAGATAAATTCTTCATAGAAGATTTTTGGCCATCTCCGAGTGACTTATTAAGTCTGCAAATACCTGGGTGCATTTGGGGCGCAGCTAAGCTAATGATTGAGTTGTGCTTGCTGGAACAAGTCACTATGTTCACCTGTAAAACCTATTTCCAAAGATGAACATGCAGGGATAGTAAATGATGCCATAAAATGTGGTCCAAAATTCCAATTAAGATGCGTAACTGCTCGTGTCACAGAGGCCTTTCTATTCATTTGCAAAATGCTCAAGCTTGGAATGAACTTGAAGGATGAATCGATAGCAGTTCTTACGTGTTTACCCTCACTTCCATTACTTTCTTATCTTCTTCTTCGCCAATGCACATGGCTAGTCCTGCATATCGGTTGGTATATCAACCTTCACTTTCAATGGACCCGCTTCACATGAGTAAATCTATGACAGTATATCTTTGGTTTGGTCTACTAACATGCTGCGTAGGTGAAATATCAAGAACCCAGAAACCGAGGTTCAGCTATCTGTCTCAAGTTGCAGAATACAAACCTCACATCACTATATTCTATTCTTCTTCACTCCGCTGGAATTCATTTTGTATCGTCGGTTCAAAACTTTATACGGTCTCTCTCTTGCTTTAATATGAAAGTTAGACAGTTTGTATATGTACTTTTCTTTTAAATTAGACAAGTTTTTTATCACTAATTCCATTGTAAGTTTTCTACAACTAAACTATTTCAAAAAATAATAATAAGTTTTCTAACTAACATCAAAGCTAATATTCAAATAGATTGTTAGTATGTTATCTCACAAAATCAATTTTTTAACAAATAATCAATCTCTAAAAATAATAGGAAATCTTTTAACTAACAACAAAATTAAGATTCAAATGAATAGCCAATCTGTCAAGTCACAAAATTAATTATTTTAAAAAATGTCAATTAACAAACTTCTATTTTTTTCAAAATTATTTAATAATAATAATAATTTTATTTCAATGTTGTTTCTATAAATCAACGTATACAATGCTCGGGCATTAGTCAACAACTTTGGCTAGTTTCGTATTGGAGGGGCCGTTGTCCAACAATGGGCAGGAATTGTTGTTCGTTGTGATTAATCTGGCCCGCCCACTCACAAGGATGAACAAGATTAAATCTAAATAAATTTTTTTTAAAGCCTCTCCCCAAATAGCCGCAGCTGATCCGGCTGTGTATGGCCGGAACTCCAGCCGCATATGGTTGTATCTAACTATTGGTGGTCAAAATGGCCGCCAAACAAGAAAAGAAATGTACCGGCGTTCGGAACGGCGGCCAAATCAGCTGCCAGGGTGATTAAAGAAATTAGCGCTCGGAACTCATTGCTCCAGCGGTTTAAAAATTGCTACAGTAGGGTAAATTTTAAGATGAATTTTGGTGTAATAGTTAATGATGTTAACACAAGTGTTTTTTACCTGTTTACTATTTTCCAGAACGCTGTTTGTATGTTATTACATATGGTCCTTGATAATTTAGCTGTCCCAGGGATTGGTCAGTCTCAGAATTTCTAGACTACAGAATGGTGGATGTAAAGTGTTAAAAATTTCAATTTGAAAAATGTTGCTTTTGCATTGTATGTGTTGGTTTGTAATGTCAGTGATTTATTGGAAGTGAATGAAT
This sequence comes from Piper betle, assembly GCA_033002965.1. NCBI lineage: Eukaryota > Viridiplantae > Streptophyta > Magnoliopsida > Piperales > Piperaceae > Piper > Piper betle. The sequence goes on along the minus strand of JAURVB010008205.1, from coordinate 3,395 downwards.
AAAAGCTACCCAACATTTGGCAAGATCGAAGCATGGAAGTTACAGTACTTGCACACATTTTTCAGTTGTGGCCCGTCTTCTTCAGTGCCGAGCTATGTAATTGAAGTTAATATTTAGTCCTAGAATCAGTGTATGAGGTTAGACAAGGATGTCATGTTTATTTAGAGCAGCATTGAAATTATTGAAACCCAGCGGTTTGAGCTCTCGTTATCGGAATGTTAAGAGAAAATTTTCTGTATTACAGCCGCAGAAGCTGAATGTGAGATCTGCAATCACATTAGTGAAACACGAGCTTTTGAAGCGGGTAGCCCAAGGTGCCACCTCTGAAGGGATATATCAACTGTGAGATCTCTTAATTTAGTCTTATATTTAATACCTAAAGAGATAAGATCTTGTTTATATGTGAGAATAGACTACCTTGGTTAACTATTTTTGAAGAAATGACTTAGCTCTTTATATTATACTTTGGGCCGGGTTATTACAAATATTACAAATGGTATCAGAGTAGCCTGATTATGTGTTAGATTAACCACTTTTGAAGAAATAACTTAATCTAACATTTTTGAATGAAGAAATGACTTAGCCCGTCCATTATATTATATTTCGGTTGGGTCATTAGAAATGGTAACAGAGTTACCTAGTTCTATGTTAGATAGTGGGCTGAATTAGGGACGTTAGTATCAGAGCAACCTGGTTCTGTGTTAGATAGTAGGCTGGACTAGAGATGTTGGCTAAGGCTACCTGTTACGGGCCAGAGAAGGATGTGTGCTGAGGCTGGGTGGACTATGAGATCCCTCAACTTAGTCACACATCTAATACCTTTAGTCCCTCAACTTAGTCTCACATCTAATACTTATTAGGATAAAATCCACTTTACCGAATATAGGAATTTCGAGGATAAAATTTCCCACATCTAATACTTATGGGATAAGATCGACTTTACCTAATGTGAGAATTTCGGGGACGAAATTTCCCAATCCCAAGGTGGGTGGATTGTGAATACTTATTAGTATAAGATTTACTTTACCGAATGTAGGAATTTTGGGGACGAAATTTTTCAAGGTGGGTGGATTGTGAGATCCTTCAACTTAGACTTATATCTAACACCTACTAGGATAAGAATGTAGATTTAATACTTACAAGGATAAGAGTGTAGGAATTTCAGGGATAAAATTTTCTAAAGTGGGTGGATTGTGAGATCCTTCAACTTATTCTCATATTTGATACTTACTAATACCTATTATGATAGAATAAGATCTTAATACCTACTATGATAGGATAAAATCTCATTTTATAAGTGAGAATGAACTATAGATCTTAAATTTGGTTAATCACTTTTGAAAAAATGACTTAGCCCATATTATACTTTAGGCTGGGTCGTTACGTCAATTAAGCCATCAAGAAACTCTGCACCCTTCCAACAACAAAGTTGGACAGTTTTTGCAGTCAACTGCATTTCAATTTTCACAAAAATCACATGGCAGCCACATAACACTATCTACCCAGCAAATTGCGGTCCTGCATGCTGGGTCAACTGGAAAGTCTGTTTATGACTGCATCCGGTGGTACTGGAGAGATCTTTTTGCTCAATTATGCCATTGCTTTGCTAAAGAAAATGCATCAGTCTAAACATATATATGTCACGGCCTCCACTGGGATTGCTGCCTTTGCCATGAAAGGCTATGGGCTTCTAAATCACGCACTGTCCGGGGTGAGTACTGAACAGATTTAGCTTATCATGTTTTGTTGTAAAGCTGACTTTCTGTATGACTTATTACCCTTGAAATTGATGGATATTGATTTTCTTAATCTTTTATTGACTAAATGCTTGTTGAGATCATTCTTCGCGGTGAAGCCGAAAATTATGGTCACATTCAGGACTCGAATACCAACCATATTTATTTTGCCTGCTAACATTTTTATGGACTTTTTCATTGTTGTTGGCACAATATGCAATAGTGTCCAGTATGTGGAGTACGGCAAGAAGTATCATTTCTCAGAGATAAAATAAAAGCTGCAGCTACAGTTGTAGGTGACCGCTGATAGAGATCTTCCTTCAATCTTTGAAGGCTATTCAACTCAGAAAACTATATAATATGCCATATTTTTGGATTGTATGTGTCTGGTTGTATCCCTTACTTTGTATGCTTCAAACTCTGTTTTGAGACCAAATTTTGTGTATTGCATATGTTATATGCTCAGATGAATTCTAAGGTCTTATGGAATTGAGGATGACAAGGGATCAGAACCTTGTTCTCAGTTCTGCATCTTTGAAAGGCCCAATTCTACGAAGTTTGATAATTGGACTTTATCTTCAGAGAATATTATTTTTAACTAGTTGTTGTAAGCTCTTCATTGCAAATTAAATTAGTGTACCAGAATGTTATCTTGTTATTGTATTGGAGCTAGAAACAACACTTTAAGCTGTTCTCCAGAATTTGGAATGAAATATTCCGTTTTTGCTTTCTTTCTTCTTATCATCTTTTTCTTCGCCGTGTTCTGACAGGAATTTTCAATGGTGAGCATTCGGTTAAGCACAAAATCACTTCAAACTTCCAAACGAATTAAGAAATTTTAAAACTTAATTAGAAAATTTACATCTGCGGCTCGAGGATAGCTGCGAGAAGCAGACAGAGAGAGTATAAACAAGAAGACACGAACACCTTGATCAATTTTCATCGGCACTTTGTCATCATTTGGGCATTCTATGCGAAGCTAATACTTTTAAAAGGTTACCCATTATTCTAATCTTCACAGCTTCTTTTCATAAAGATATATATTAGCTCCTTCCTTTCTAAAAAATATTACCAGAGTCTAAATGGATGATGTTAACAAGATGTGCCCATTTCATTTTTAGTGAAATGTCTCCAATCCAGATTTTTACTATTTAGATTTACAGTCTTTTATCAAGCGTCAGCAATGACGGTACACGTTGGTGGAGAACCTAAAATATGGCTCATTTGATGTGAAATCTCCTTCTTAATTCAAACTCTGAGCATTATGATAGTAACTGGGAGAATCTGTTGTGTATAAGAAAAGGAAGCTCACGGAGAATAAAAGGAATTAGAGGACAAATAAACTTTCCATGGGCAAACAACAAGTAGATCCTAGCTCTTCAACGGGAACAACTTAGTCTACATCCCATCCTTATTGTCCTCATGCGCACATGACCATTGGTTTATATTTTGCCTTTCTCTTTCAATTTTTTCCTAAACAGGGCAAAGATGAAGTGGGCAGTTGTTGCTCTGTTGATTCTTCTTGTGGCAAAGGTAGGATTGAGCCAAGTTGAGCCCCACTTGAGCAGGGATGAGTTTCCTCCTTATTTCATCTTCGGCGCCGGAACATCTGCTTATCAGGTAGATGATATGCATATGTGCATGAAACTAATGTATGGC
>JAURVB010008204.1:0-10816 GCA_033002965.1 Piper betle | reverse complement strand
CAGTTTCCAAGGAAGATGATCCGGGGAGTCAGGTATGTGACTTAAACTAACTATGCATGATACATAATATAATTTTGAATACCATATCATACTACCCGAATTTATCATATATAATGCATATCATTTTCAAATCGGGACGATGCAATCCATGCCTTTATACCATTTTGATTCATGCCCCATTTTTAAATATGAAATTTTTATAAAATTCATTTTTTAAACATGATATTATAACTAGTATTTAATTAAATATTAATGATAAAATATATTTTTAAATATTTAATAAATTATTTTATTTATAATACTAAAATTTAGTTAAACTTGATTCGACTAGGTTGACCCAAATATACCTTGCACTAGCTGTACTGATATTTAAAATTATGATATATATAATAAAAAAAGGCAGGCTGTCATGTAAATATTGTTTTAAATACTATATCATGTTGTTCATCTATAACCTCTATTTTAAACCTTCGTTCCATTTTAATTTGTACTTGGTATTTTAATTTGAATATTTTCAAGAACTCTTTTTTTTTCTTTTGAAAACTACTGCATTTTAATTAAAATAAATATGGATCATAAACATATTTTTAAAATTTAATAAAATATTTTATTTATAATTTTAAAAAACGGTTGAACCAAGTATACCAACCAAAAAGATTAAGTACTAAGAAGACTGGGGTCAGGTTGTGCCTGGTGTAGAAGGGCTTCCCATAGCTCCATGGGGTCTGCAAAGCTTGCTGCTCTACTTGAAGAATGCTTATGGTAATCCTCCGGTGTATGTTCATGAGAATGGTAAGTTCATCTTCTTTGTCTTTCTTCATCGTCTTCGTTGTTGTCGTGCCAAAATAGATGATCAGTAGTATATACATTGTTGGAATATTTTGCTTTATTAATAATATTGTTACTAGCTCATAATGCGCCTTGATCAAATGTAATATCAGGGCTTGGATTGCTGTTCAATGAGACACTCAATGACACTGCAAGAGTTGATTACTTGAAGGGCTACATCAATGCCACTTTAAGTGCAATAAGGTACAATCAAACTTCCTATATACAAGATATCGATTCAATTCCGAAAATATTATTCAAAAAATTATTTTTTCAAGTTATAAAGTTTAAGAAAATTTAATAGTGCTTGCTAGACTTAGAGGATGACCGGCGTTAAAAGCAACATTTGTGTTAAAGTGGGTCAACAAGCTTAAGTTTAAAATGACTAGTCACCTTAAAAGGCGTAAGAAGTCACATTATAGAAGGCAACACCCAATCTTATATAAGATATAGAACTATTCTTGGCATGTGCATAAGTGCAAGTCCATTGGGCTACATATCCACTTACCATTCACACTTATTTTGGTCTTGTCCTTTTTTTGGGGTCGTTTACAAAAGTAGCTGAGATCCTCATCTTTTCGGCCTTATTAAGGGCATGACAGATGTGTTAATAGAATGCACCTAAGGGTGTTAAATAAGTGAGCAAATCAAGTTAAGCATGTGCTCAAACTTGAATTGAAAAATTGAAAAATTTGAGGATTGCTCGAACTCAACTTAAACTCAAATAATTTTAAATGTTGTTTGACGAGAGCTCAAACACAGTCAAACACACTTAAACTACCAAGTTTTTACCGGCCGGAAACTAGTACGACTTGATTAGATTAGGGTGGAGTTTTATTTACCAAACAATGTAAAACTATCCACATGAGATAAAAAAGAAAATACCATTTACCTAAAAGAGAATCAAACCCATGACCTCTTTTACGTTATAAAACAATAACTATCCAACGATTAGGCATTTTGTGATATAATAATGGTTAAAGTATTTTTTATTATGATCATACAAATAAAATAATGGATAAATTTAATATAAAATAATGTATTAAATTTGATATTATATATTATATCATTGAGTCAAATTTGAGTTAAGGTACGAGTCGAGTTCTGGTCAAATTCGAGTTATAATCGAGTTAAGTCGAACAGTTCATTTCTCAAACTCGACTTTTAGAATTCGAGTTCAAGATCGAGCATTTAAATATCAAATTTCGAGTTAAGTCGAATTAAACGAACATTAAATACTCATACTCACGAATTAGTTCGCTAATTATCCGCCCTAAATGTGCCGATAATTGGTGGGCTAACTTTCATATTATATTAAAGTGATCATTTTAAAAGGCATAGGTGCCAAATATATTCAAGACATCACTTATTTGAGATGGAAATGTGGGACTGTTTAAAACATTCGACCGCTAAAATTTTGTCATTTATGATATTTACAATTACCTCGATCATTGACCTGGTATGTTTTAATATACAAATTGATTGTTAAAAAAATGCTTGAGCATTTATAATTTATGATTTATGCAGGGATGGATCAAACACAAGGGGCTACTTTGTTTGGTCATTCTTGGATGTATACGAAATGTTGACAAGCTACCTAACTCGTTATGGATTATATTACGTGGATTTTTCAAGCAAAAATTTGACAAGGGTACCCAAACTTTCTTCTCAATGGTATTCCAATTTCCTCAACACAAAGAAGATTAATAATTTGACGCCGGCAAGGCAATCAAGTAACAAGATAATATGACTCTACACCCATATTTGCTGCTATTTTTAATTTTAATTTTGTTTATGGAGAAAACCAATTTGGTTGTTTACTTTCATGAATAAAAATGATGCATTTTTGTTATTAAGTTAGAATTGTATCCGCTAGTATTTAATTTTGATACGCGTGCTTACTGTTGATCGATAATCCTAATGATAGAAGACATTTCTAACCCCACTCGCTGATATTTAACTTTTTTTATTATATTTTTATATATGCTCTTTACTTTTGCTATTCACAAATGTAGTACCTACCTATGCAACCTTGTATTTTTGTGCTTTTACCCTCCAAATCTTAATTGCCGTGTTTAATATTTTTTCAATTTCAATTTTATATTGTTGTAACTTGTAGCAATTCATGTTCATATTTTATTCACATAATAATCAAATGATTTAATTCTTCTCAATCATATGTAAATAAAAAAATTTATGATGTTTTCTAGGAAGCAAATTGATAATCCTAGAGGCATGGGTTATAAGAGCAAATTTGGGACACATGAACTATATGCATAGGGATGTTCATCGAGTGAGTTGGGCCGAATTTTACTTAGCTCAAGCCTAGGAGTCTGAATTACACAATTGATCAAATCAGATAACCTGAAATGCGATGAGGCACAACAATTGGTGAAGGTAAACCCTATTTTGGTGCAGACCACGAGAATAGTATCAGATCAATGCAAACTCTAAATAATGATATAACTTTCAAAAACAGGGACAAAGGTCAGATACTGAGACGATGAGGGATAAGCTTGGTCATCAAGGGGAAATAGCTAGGATCACCAACTATGGCCCATAAATGGTCACACAATGATAAAGGAGGTAGATTGCATATAATATTTAAAATTAAATATAGTTTAAATTAAACTAGAAGCAAGGAGGCACGAGTCCAGGCTAGCATTTTTTGACTTCTCTTAATCCAGTCGCAACGAGAACAAATCCAAGCTTATAATCAAGTAATGAATAACCCTATCCCAGGCCTTAAGATGATCCGAGATGGTTAAAAAAAGAAATGATCCGTGATGAACAGTAAAACCATAGTTGCAAAACCGGCTCGAAAGGTTTCCATTCCATAAAAAGAGGTGAATCTGTTTAGTTTAAAAAATGGTAGTTGAATCAGCTGATTCATACCAATTTAAAATCATCTTAAATCGCTAAGAATCGTTAGTTAAATTATGAAAATAACCTAGGTATGTTAATGAATAAATTTATTATGCATAGGTAAAAGTAGAATTGATATTATAAAAACCGAAAATCCCGTTTACGGTTTACCTCGCCTCTCCCTTCGCCACCATTTGCCAAGACCCTAACTCTGCCGCCGCCGCCGTTTGCATTGCTCCTCCCTTTGCCACCACTACAGTTTGCCTCGCACCTCCCTCTACCGCCGTCCTTTTTTGCATCGCCCCTCCCTCGGGCGCTGTTTACCTCGCCCCTCCCCTCCACCGCCGCCTCCCTCCGTCGCCGTTTGCCTCGCCCCTCCCTCCGCTGCTGCAGCTCCCATTTTTGCCTTGCCAGTGTGGTAAATTTTTTTTTGTTTTGTTTTTTTGGTGTAATGTGGATTGTTGGAGGGATTGAATCTTGGTGTAGTGTGGATTGTTTGAGGGATTTTTTGGTGTAGTGTACGTCAAATTTGTGTTTTTGTTTGTTCTTTTAGGATATTAGATTTTGGTGTAGTGGCATTGTTGTAATGTTGCATTTGTTTTGTTGTTGTTTTAGCTTAGAGGGAATTGTCTATGATAGTAACTGCTTCTTGTTTGGCCATGCTTTCAATTAAAGTGAATAATCTATGGATTATTTGTTTTTATTTAATGGTGTCTCTGGGTTAATTTGTGAATTTTAACTACATTCAAGGAATGTTGCTTGTCAAATTATGATTATGTTTTGCCAACTATCAATCATTCTAACAACGTATAACAATTTTACCTGGCAGTGATCAATCAAAAATTACCATGGTGATTACTAAGTTAATAGAGGGAAGATTACCTGCTTCACTGTGAGGTCGACCAGTTCTTACTCTTCTTGGGTGTGGGAATTTTTGGTTCCACCCAAGATTGGTCTTACATGTTGGTCACCATGATCAGGGTCACCAAGGTCGTCATACGGTCTCATTCCAATCTCTTCCCTTGCCACCCGTCTCCTCTCAAGCTCTGTAGCTCCCCTCAATGTTTCTGGAGTTTGATTTGTAGGCTACGATTTTCAAGCCATTGTTTTTGCTTTTCTTGCCATCTTTCAAGTGAGCATGCTCACTCAATTTCCCGTTGCTTGTGCCTACATTCAACATAGAACAACCATGTGCTATGTATGAGATTTTTTATAGAATGTATTATGATCATTTGATTGAGAAATCTAGTGTGCGTTGTGGGAACTTTCATCATCATTTGTTGCTCATTTTGTGGCTGCTTGAACAAATTGCAAGGAGTTAAAGATAGTTTTGAAAGTGTTTAATAACTAATAGTTTTTGTTGTTATTGGGAAGATGGATACTGGTTGGGAAAAATTTGGAACGTGCATGGTGAATGCGCAAAAAGTCACAAAACTAATATACAACCACTCATGGTTGTTGGCGCTATGAGAGATAATTTCACAAATAGGCATGAATTGGCTGGACTTAGGGTTACTCGATTTTCTACTCACTTTTTGACACTTGCTAGTTTCCTGAACATAAGCATGCATTGAAAAAGATATTTGTCTTTGAAGCGTATTTTTCATCCAAGTATGCAAAAGAAGAGCAAGGAATCGAAGTTGAAAAGGTTGTCTAAAGTACAAATTATTGAAGAAGGTGGAATTTGTGCAAAAAACAACTGAGCCACTTGTTAGATTTTATAGATTGGTGGATAATGGTGAAAAACCTTCAATGTCATTTATTTATGATGAAATGTAAAAGACTATAGAAGAAATAAAAGTGGTTACATGACATGAAAGTAGAGCGATACAAGTTATTTGTTGATATCATTACTAAGAGATGGGCAAATCAATTTTGTCATCCTCTTCAGGTTACATCAGTATATGCTTAATCCTCAAACTCATTATCACCCTAAATCTACCATTGTATGTTCTCATTTGACTTATATATCTTTATAACTTTTTTAACAATTTTATGTATTTTGTGTTTAACTTTGTGTAATTTTGTAGCCAATTGAGGTATACCATGCATTCAATGATGTCATTTGTCGTGTGGAACTCAATGAGGTAGCTCGATTCATGGCATCTTTGCAAGTCAAGATACTATTATTTTTTTTTATATAGAAATATTTATGTATAACTAAGTATGATTACTAATTTTGTTTTAATATTTTTTAGTGGTATGATCTTATATCTGCAAAAGGAGATTTTGGACATTCTCTTACAATTGCCAATAGGAAAGTCCTTCATCTAAGTAAAATCCACCTTTATCCACATTTCATTTTTATAGCAAGCTTATAAATAAATAATCTTTTCAAATGTAGCATCATGGTGGGAGTGACATGGTATAAGATGCCTTGAAGTACAAAAGATAGCTATTAGAATACTTAGTCAAACTTCATCATCATCGGGTTGTGAACGTAATTAGAGTACTTTTGACCAAGTATATACTAAAAAGAAATGGACTTGCAAGGAAGAGAGTAAATGATCTTGTATATGTTTATTACAACACACGGGTAAAAAGAAAAAGAGCTGAGATGGAGGTATAAATATGAAGCAGTTAGTGATCATTTGATGCTAGAAGACTCATTAGATGAGTGGGTTGGAGAATGACAACCAATCCCACATCGGTAAGTTTAACTAAATTTACATCACATTTAAGATTTTATGTATAAATTTTTTAGAATTGAAATATATAGGGTATAATTTTTTTTCTATGTAGGATGGTTTATTTGGCACCAATGTTGACAAGAGTGATGACGAAGATAAAGAAGTCTTTGTAGCGTAGCAAATAAAAATGGCAGCACATTGAAAACTACAACAAATGAAGGAACAACCAATGCCAATATGTCAAATAATTCAATTGCAATTGGATCATGTTCTACTGCATTTGATGGTTTTCTTTGCCTCCTCTTCCTAGTGGACTTAATGTTGATATTGGTATATCTATTGACTCACAACAAAGTTTGTCTATGCCTTCCTTACCTAAGGGACTTCATATGGGTGGGAATTTTATGCCTCCTTTTACAGAGTGGTCTCTTATTAATGCGGGTGAGAGCTCTACTCTTTTCATTAGTGATAGTGATTCAGACTTTGAAGATGTAAAACCCGTGACTCGAGTCAGAGTTTTACATTAGCGAATCAGTCGGTTCTACAGTTGGATCGAGTCGAGTTAGTTTTATTAACCGGGTGCTAAGTTGAGGCCAGCTGTGAGTTATTAGTGATGAGGGTCAAGAGTACCTGAGTATATAATGATAACGTCAGAAAGATGGTGAGAAATGAGTTATCAGAATATATGAAAGTATGCAGTATATTTTTTATGTATTTGATTGTAGAATTATTTTTAGGCCGAATGATGCATTATGACACGTTATAGGGCAGTTTAGGTGTGTTATTTATTATAGAACATGTCATTGTGATGCTATGATGTGTATTATATTTTATGTGATTTTAAACTATTTTTTGGATTTCTTTTCGAGATTTATTACATGTTAGTTATTATTTTTGTAACAGGATGAAGCGCCTGCTGAAGTTCCAAAGCTACCGGTGGTGAGGGGGCCAAGCCGCTTCCGGGGAACTCGGTGTCCATGGAGACGAAGGGCTGGCCGTCGATGGCGTCGGAGATGATGTCGAACTCCGACTCGAGGTTCGCCGCCCACACCGACCGGACCTCTATCGGCTTCTCCGGCCCCGGGGACGACTCGAGGTTTTTGCGTTCTGATCATCTTTTTATTCGCCGTGTTCTGACAGGAACTTTCAGTGGCGAGCATTCGGTTAAGCACAAAATCACATCAAACTTCCAAACGAATTAAGAAATTTTAAAACTTAATTAGAAAATTGACATCTGCCACTCGAGGATAACTGCGAGAAGCGTCGGCAATGACGGTACACCTTGGTGGAGACCAAAAGATGGGCCATTTGATGTGAATTTTCCTTCTTCATTTAAACCCTCTACAGCATGACAGTGACTCGGAACACCGCGGTCTACATCCCATCCTTTTTGTCCCCATGCGCACATGACCATTGGTTTATATTTATCCTTGCTCTTTTCAATTTTTGTCTTAAACAAGGCAAAGATGAAGTGGGCAGTTGTTGCTCTGTTGATTCTTCTTGTGGCAGAGGTAGGATTGAGCCAAGTTGAGCCCCACTTGAGCAGGGATGAGTTTCCTCCTTATTTCATCTTCGGCGCCGGAACATCTGCTTATCAGGTAGATGATATGCATATGAGCATGAAACTAATGTATGGTAGATGATATGCATATGAGCATGAAACTAATGTATGACAAGTAATATGATCGAGTGAGAGTCTGATGAATTGAGTTGCAGGTGGAGGGGGCAGTGGCCGAGGGGGAAGAAGCCCAAGCATATGGGACAACTTCACCCATGCAGGTTGTGATTACAAGAACAAAACATGCTTAATTATAGGATTAATGGGTTTCATGTACTTTTTTTCCTTGTAATTCTGTTTGTTCTGTATTTCAAGTTTTGTTGAAGATGGTTGTTACATGATATGTGAACTGAGTCAGGGAGAGCATTGGATGGGAAAAATGGAGACATAGCAGCTGATCAATACCACAAATACAAGGTCAGTAGCCGAATCTCAATAAGGAAAAACTTAATCTCACTCAACCATTAAAAATAATAATTAAGCAATATAAAGATCCCCATCTCGTAATCATAATTCAACTATTCCCAATCATTTCCCTCCATCCTTCACAGTTTTAATTTTTTTCTTGTCTTATTTATAGTTTTAAGTTTTTTGAGACTGGTACAGGAAGATGTGAAGCTTATGGCAGACATGGGTCTGGATGCTTACAGATTCTCCATTTCATGGTCAAGGCTTATTCCTAGTATGGTTTTTTGCCTGCACTCAACACATCTATACCAAGTATTGGTAGATTCTATCAATTACTACTCCGTCCTAACCTTTTATATTCTACACATGTTGAAGATGGTAGAGGGGAGATCAACGAGGAAGGCCTGAAATACTACAACAATCTCATCAACGAGCTGCAAAGAAATGGTGGGTTTTTAGTACTCCTCCATCTGAGTCAAATAAGAGGCATCCAAGGCTTATATTGTGGTCTGTCTTGCTTGTAAAAATTGCTACTAGGAATAGAGCCTCATGTGACCCTGCACCATCTGGATCACCCACAAATTCTTGAAGATGAGGTATGGAGGATGGCTCAACCTTAAGATAGTGTATGCTCAAGTTTGATTCTTTCTCTGTGGAGTAGAGCCCTGGTTTTGGTAGATAAAGAACGTGAATCTGTATCAATTGAACAGGGAGGACTTCACAGCTTTTGCAGACACCTGCTTCAGAGAATTTGGTGACAGAGTTAAATTCTGGACCACCATTAACCAGGCCAATATTTTTGCTGTTGGAGCCTATGATTCTGGTATTTTACCACCAAATAGATGCTCTCACCCATTTGGTCTCTACTGCACTGTTGGAAACTCGCCTCTGGAGCCCTACATAGTTGCTCACCATGCTCTGTTGGCCCATGCTTCTGTTTACAAACTATACAAGGACAAGTACCAAGTAAAAATCTTGTCATCATGTCATAAAATTTCCATAGAAAAACACATTCTAATCTCCATACAAACTATATCATAATCTTCAGCAAATGCAAAATGGGAAGGTGGGATTGAGCTTGCATTCATTCTGGTGTGAGCCGTACTCGAACTCAACATCCGATGCCGAAGCAGCACAAAGAAGTTTGGACTTCTACGTTGGGTGGTAAGTTCTATTTATGCAACCTACCCATTGCAAAGGGAAGTTTGAAAAGCTTAGAGCTTGTTGTGAAATACTGTAGTATCCAATGTACATATGATAGGTTGCTTGATCCACTTGTGAATGGAGACTACCCAAAGATAATGAAGAAAAATGTTGGTCGGAGGATGCCATCGTTCAGTAGGAGCCAATCCAGAAAAGTAAAGGGCTCGTTTGATTTTATTGGCTTGAATCACTACAGCACCGTCTATGTGAAAGACTCCCCCGTTGCTGCACAGCTTCCCGTGAGAGACTTCAACCTCGACACGTTCGCCATGTTTGCTTGTTAGTCTTTTACTTACATTTTTTAAAGATTTTTAGCCACACCATCTATTATATCATGGGTGACGCCACACACCATGTGATAGATAAATTTTAATTATATATATATATATATTATAATAATATAAATATAATATAATAATTTAACATTTTAAATATATAAACTTTGATTAACTTTAAATATATATTATAATTGAATGAAAAGATAAATTATAATAATTTAATTTTTTATCATATTCATTTTAAAGACAAATAAACTAAACTTCTTTAATAAGAAATTAAAAATTAAGGAAGGTTTGTGAGGTTTAAACCCGTGACCCTTGTAGTGTGAAATATTATTATAAATTTTTTTATAAGAAGCTAGAAATTAAAGATAGCTGGATTTAAAATTGTGACCACCTTTATAGGGGGAGATATTTTTATTATTTTTTATTTTTATTTAATTTTGATTGAGTAAATCTCCTACTTTAATCAGATGCTACTATTGAGCTCCCCATTTATTAATAAAGAGTAGATTAAACAATGTGTTATGCTATAGACTTTAATTTTATAAATATATTATAGTTAAATAATAAAATATGTTATAACAATTTAATATTTTATAGATATATTATAATTAAATCAAAAAATAAATTATAATAATTAGATTTGTTTTTTAATTTGATTAATTAAAACTCCTACTTTTCATCAAGGAACAATGTTTAATTCCACATTTACTAATAAAGGTAGATTGAGTGGTAATAATATATATATATATATATATATATATATATATATACATATATCGTATTGGGATCTGAATACCTGATACTCGAAATCAAACCCGACTATTATAGGGAATGTACCCGGTGGCTGATGACATAGAACCAAACCCACTCACATAAGTACTAAATCCGATAGGATTTGGTTGGATACTGAATACCTGACCCGATGGACTCCCTAATTTTGAATTAAGGTTTATATCGCAATTAATGCAAACCAAAATGTTGCCACTTAACTAGACATAAATCAGATAATAATCTTACTAATTAACTTTGTGGTTTTTCTA
>JAURVB010008203.1:0-13764 GCA_033002965.1 Piper betle | reverse complement strand
ATCTCTAGTTGACAGAAAGCACGCCGTAATTTCAGCTTGTATGATTTGACCAACTAACCTGCAACCGAATCTGGATGGTTAGTTTGACAGAAGCATTGGGCTAGCTTGAGATTTGGGCAAGCTTCGAAAACTTCAAACAGTTCAAGAATTTCATACACTGACCATTGAAAAACGGCTTGGGAAGTTGAGACTAGCTAAAGAGCAGGGAAGAAGTAAATGAGGATTGAAGACCATGGTAGGTTTTTCTTCACCTTCAATGATATGATATAAAAGGGCATTTGATATCACCTTGTTCTGATTCACAAGAGCTGAGAATCCTGGGTCCTAGAGGTTCAGAAAAGCCGAAAATTAAATGTTCATGTGGAGCGTCTGTTCAGAAAATTAAAAACCGGCAAGAATCTCATCAACCACGTGCATGCTGGACGATCTTGTCAAAAAATATATTAAGAAAATGAAGATGATGTGGAGCTATTGGTGATGTTCTTATTTAATTCTTCAAACCGTCTTCTGCACACTACCAAAGCCCCTAACTAACCTCCACAAAAGTAGAAGCTTCTTCAATGAAACAATCAAAGAAGTTGTTGTAGTCGTTGAGCAAATTTTACTATGGACTAGTACTGTCACTTCTTGTTACACCATTAACCAAACATGGTCAGAAGGTTGATGAAACATGATACCTGTGTTGGTGTTCTTCTTACTAAAATATAAGAATATGACTATGATACCATCCAACTTGCAAATGGTTTGAGAAACAATTAGTTAAGAAAGTGTATTGACTGTAACAAAGTCTAGCAAAAAGACAAGTTGGGGGGATGCTAATGCTATACTAGAGCTAAGGTATGGAGATTGCAACTTGCACCTGAAAGATCTAGCTGCAAGTTTACCTTTGCATAATCCTCTGCTACAGAAAGGAACTGCAATTGTCTATGATAGCACCAGCCTCATATGGGCATCGTCTCTTCCCTCCCCCACAATAGAGAAAGACCCAAAACCATAAAAATTGATTTTAATTAATTTGGTCCCACAAATTGTAGCGGGCCTCGCTTTTGCATGTGCAAGAGCCTCTCTTTTCCACGTCAAAAAACCGTGTTGAGCAGTTTTTGGGTCTTTAAACAATTGTGTCAGTTAGCTGTGACGTTTGGAGGGGAAGCGGGCCTCCTTAGCCCCACAGACACAGTGTACCCCCCTTGAGGTTGAGTCTATATATTGCCCTGCCATTCTCCACGGCTCTTCTCATCTCCCTTCTTCACCCTCAAGCCTCCCTCACCCTTGTTTGAAACCCTCAAGGTAATTATTAGCTCTGCAGCCAATTCTCCTTCCTATGAATGTACACGTTAGTGTTATTCAGCAAAGTGGGTTAACATAGTTTGGGTGAACTTGCAGGGTGAAATGGCTGATCTGGGCTTCCTCCTACTTGGGTTTCTTACAATGGTCAATGCTGCTCATGGATACTCTGCTGGTTGGACCAATGCTCATGCCACCTTCTACGGAGGGGTGATGCTTCTGGCACCATGGGTATGAATGCACCTGACTTGTAGCAAATCCACCTCATTATGTTGATGTTGAGCTAATATTGGACTTACACATTTTGTGGCGTTTGGTCATGTATAGGTGGAGCTTGTGGCTACGGAAACCTGTACAGCCAAGGGTATGGGACCGACACAGCGGCTCTGAGCACTGCCCTCTTCAACAATGGACTTAGCTGCGGTGCATGCTTTGAGATAAGGTGTGTGAGCGACGCCCGATCTTGTCTGTCCGGCTCCATTGTGGTCACAGCTGCCACACTTCTGCCCACCCAACAGCAACGGTGGTTGGTGCGACCCTCCCCGGCCACACTTCGACCTCTCCCAACCAGTTTTCCAGCGCATTGCTCAATCACAGAGCAGGGGTTGTGCCGGTTTCCTACAGGAGGTAAACTTCTATACGTTTTCCAAGCCAAGATTGTAATTGCTTCGATCTTACTCGTATGTTAATGGGTATTTTTCTATGTCGCACAGGGTGGCCTGTATGAAGAAGGGTGGCATCAGGTTTACCATCAATGGTCACTCTTTCTTCAACCTGGTTCTGGTTACAAATGTTGGTGGTGCCGGGGATGTACATGCTGTTGCCATTAAAGGTTCAAAGACTGGGTGGATGCCCATGTCAAGGAACTGGGGCCAAAACTGGCAGAGCAACTCCTACCTCAATGGCCAAAGCTTGTCCTTCAAGGTCACCAATGGTGATGGCCAAACTCTTGTCTCCTACAATGCTGCACCTGCCGGCTGGTCCTTTGGCCAGACCTTTAGCAGTGGCCAGTTCCGCTAGACATCATTCTACCTTAACCAAAACCAATTCCTAGCTAAATCTGGGATTGGTTGAGATTATGGTGATAATTCTACTACTAGCACTGAGCAAAAGAGCTTCGTGTGGAGAGTTGGGAATTGAAACAAGAGGGTCAATCCTGATTTTATTGAGTGTTTTATAACTAGGTATTGCCATTAATCCTTGTTGCCTTATTTTCGAAGGCATGGGAGGATGGAACCATAACTATATTAGTTCGTGGCAGAGGTGGATTTTCACTACCCGCCATGGTTATATATTTGAGAGATCTTTTTTTTGGGGTTTCTTTTTCTTTATGGTAAGGCCATTGTGAGCAGCAGTAGCTGTAGTAGGCCCTTTTCAATTTTTTTTTTTGAAGGGTGGGTCTTATGTAATATCAAGTTTAAAGTTGTTGAGAAGCTATATATGTAACTAGTTAATGTATATGTATACATTTGGCAATATATGAATTGTGACCTCTATCTGTTCAAAAACATATCTACCTAGCATGAAAAAAGAGACAGATAGAGATAAGTGCTGATTATAGGCTGGTGAATGCAGACAATACGTTGCTGTTCATTTGATATTGCTGGGAAACGAATCTTTAGAACAGTGGGGTGGATCTGGGAAGAGTCTGATATCACATGCTGAGGTGAAGAGAGGAAAGAAGGAACCAAAAAACAACAGACTTGGTGGAGGAGAGACGAAGAGTGCGTGATGCAGAAACCAACAATAGATTTTCTTGTCTCATGCTACCTGCTGGTCATAAGCATTGCTGCTAGACATCAGCAAGCAGTGAATAACCATGTGCCTTCTGCCGTAAAATATCAATGCTCTTTGCCATTCAAATGGTTTTTGCATTCTAGCAACAGCGTTCTGTAACATTGAATCTATATGCAAGCCTTTGGAAACAAGAATGAAAAATGGTGTGTGGAAACATATATCATGGAACTCTGAGTTTGTAAGTGAAGAACTAAATGATGTCTAGGATATAATAAAACATCATGGTGTATAAGTTCTTTTCTCTTCTTCATTGAAGAAACAGATAATACTTTGGCAAATTAGAAAGTGATAAATATATAACATGCTATTTTCTTTATGGGCATATCACTAAAATTTTAAAGCTGAAGTTTATGTAAAAATACCCAAAAAATTGATGGAATAAAAATCAACTTGGAGAGTTTGCAGAGAACTTGCATTTGAGATGGTAACCCCCATCTCATGCTCAAATTAACCCGACATTAGTACACAATCATGCTCCTCGTCCATCAATTTGGAGAAAAACTACAACTCATGATCATGTGACTCAGAATTCGAATGGACAATATATAAGAAGATAAATTCTTAATGGAAGATTTTTGGCCATGTCACGGAGACCTTTCTATTCATTTGAAATGCTCAAGCTTTGAATGAACTGCAAGGATGAATTGATAGCAGTTCTTACGTGTTTACGCTCACCTCCATTACTTTCTTATCTTCTTCAACAATGCACATGGTTAGTCCTGCACATCGGTTGGTATATCAACCTTCGCTTTCAATGGACCTGCTTCACATGAGTAAATCTATGACAGTATATCTCTGGTTTGGACTGATACAAAGAACCCAGAAACCGAGGTGGAGCTATCTGTCTCGTGTTGTAAAATACAAACCTCACATCACCATATTCTATCCTTCTTCACTTTGTTGAATTCAATTTGCATCCTTGGTTCAAAACAAACTTTGTATGGTCCTTTCTCTTGCTTTAATTTGAAACTTGGCGGTTTCTACTTTCTATATTTTTCATGGGGTGGGGGGGGCAGTTGCCCGAGCCGTGGCCGAGGGACTCTTTTTGTGCGGTGATTATTAAGACCTCTTATTACAAGGACAGTCTAGATTAAATCTTAAAAAAAAAAATTTCAAATCCTCTGCCCCAATGGCAGGCTGTGTGCGGGCACTTCAACCACATTCGGCTAGATCCAGCTACCACAAGTTAAAATGGCTGTCGGAAAAAATAAAAAAATAAAAAATCACACTAGTGATCAGAGTGGTTGCCGCAAAATAGGTAGGCCCATTGTGATATGAGCTAAGCAAAAAAAACCATTAATGCATTAGGAATTAATTATGAGGCTATTAAGCCCTTAATTATATAGTTAAGATGAAATTAAAAGTTTAGTTTTTTTATTAGTTTTTACGATAAGGTTTTCTCATTCTTCCTATCCCAAATTGAAAGAGAATGACAATTTCTTAAACATAATAAAATATATTCTCAAATCTGTATATGGACCTACTAATTTTTCCTCGTCACATTTTTTTTTCATTTTAAAAAGTGATTTAACATGTTTAAAGATTAAAAAAATAGTGACCTTGAAACAAGTCAAATCATCACCTAGCCTGGAGGTTAATTTAATTCATCATTTAGCCCCCTTATTTTAAAAAAATATCAATTAACCACCTTTCAAAAGTCCAAACTAACATTATTAAGGCAAACATGATAGACTTTCAACTCATTAATGGGTGATGTGACAATATCACATTAGAAAATAAAATTAATTGAAATTAAATAAAAATACATAATTAAAAAATAAAAGCTAAAGGTTTCTTTAGTTGTCATGAAATTACCTAAAAATGTAAATTTTGGAGATCATAATTTTTTGTATTTGGATGTTTTAAATTTTCGTCATAAAAAATTTCAATTTTAGTCAAACTAATTATGTATAAAAATTTTACAAAGTAATATTTTCTTACGAAAGACAAAAAAAATTTTGGGAAATACAAATACACACGACAAAGAATATGTAGAACCCATGGGTAATTATTATCCCCTTAAAAATATTTATAAATAAATAAATAATAGATTGTGGTTTGAGGAAGTTTTACCCAAGCCAAAATTATTTTTTGAATATATGTGGAGTTGGTTTGATTAGTGGAGTTTTTAGGGGAGAAATTAAGGGGTTTCTTTCGTGTTGTTACTTATCGTTAGCGTGTTATAAAGACGAGAACCTTTTCATTCTTTTTCCTTCGAGCTTTTCTTGTGAGTGATTTTTTTCTTACTTCGAGGTCTTTCTATTTTCTTCTCTACCGTGTTTTATTTAGGCATACATGGTTCAATCATGTAAATCATCTAGTTCAACCATGTTAAATGAATAAATGTGCTTAAATGTTTATTACTAATATGATTAATTTCCCGGTTTGTATAAATTAATATTAATATTATTATATTTTTGTATTATGATAAGTCTTATTGACGTTAATTCATGATTCATATTATATATAAATTAATATTAGTATTATATTGAATATTGGTTATTATTTACCCACTTAATTAATTATTTTACAAAATCCTAAATGGGTAATATAATTATTATACAATATTGTTGTATGCCAATATATGTGGAAATAAATTTATGATTTATATATGTTATATATAAATTTTTACTATCAATTAATTAATAAATTATATTTTAAATTATTTATAAAACTCCTACGATTAATTTAGATTATTAAACAAATCTTTATTCATCTAAGTAATTAATATGTAAACGTGACAATAGTGATTAAATTAATAACTAATTTATACCCATAAATAATTATGATTGGGTTAAATAAACTCTATCAATCTATTGGTAGCTTTATATTACTATATTGATTAATTGCTGATAATTGAATCACGTATTATAAGTTTGAGTAAATATGGGTGGTTATGAGTGATTAATGAATTAAAGTTTTCACCTTTATCACCAATGGAATACTAATTAATAACATGTCAATTATAATATAGTTGTTATTTACGCTATGTTCAAGGCTTAAAATTAAGCACGAAATAAATAAAATTATTTATTTTAATAATTGGTTAGTTAAGGCTTGTAATATGAGTTGTTAAAATATTATATTATGTTAATTACAAGTATTAAAATTTAGTAGCACACTTGAAAGAAATATAGTTTGAACCATTATCAGGTTAAACAATTTAAAGATAATTTTACTAGTAGTATCCAAGAACATTAATACAATTGATATTAAATAATAAGATACAATCTATTGTCTAATATATATATTGAGTAATGTTTTAGAAATATTAAAAGTTAATAAATTATTATCCAAGTTATTATAAATTGTGTAAATAATTGTTGTTTCATAGGTTATTGTTTAATAGGCAATACAAAATAAAAATCTAAATTTAAAATTTGAGTTATTGAGATGACACTTATAATATATTTTGTATGTGAGGTAATTATCTATTAAGGAATCATATTAATACTATTTCTATTGTTATGTTACAATTATGTATATTTTTTAAGCTGGTAAATATACATTCTTTCCCATAACGTGAAATTCATTATAAACATTTAATTCTAAATATTTTTCATTTTGATTTAAAATTGTTGAAATTACATAATTAAGCAACACGGATAATTAACGAACTTAATTGTTTTCAGGTTAACTTGGTAAATTTAAACCAATAACATTTGAAGTGTTGCATGGACTGTTTTGTAAAGATTTAATCATGATATAGTTAAGTCATTTCATTGCAAATATTTTTCATCATATAAAATTATACTTATGTATAATTTCATTGTTTCGTTCAGTTTAGGGTCGTATGTTATTTTTGTGGGTGTCTCATTAGATTTTCAAGTCCATATAATTACGTAAAATGTCGTATATTCTTTTTTGGTAGCCCTAGTTGGTTTGAGTACATATTCGACCACTATGGGCTAACTGCAATCGGGGTCAAAGAATTCACTAAATCTGATATAAAGTCACACCTTTAAAATTATTTGAAAGGATAAAATACTTACCCCGAAAGGGGTAGTAGGGCTCAATGACACAAGACAACTCATTGTACATTTGTGATACTGAGAGGGTGAGTCAATGACAAATATCAATAATTATAAGTTGTGGATCACATAACGTGTATAGGCATACATGAAATTGTAGCTAAACAGGTGACCACCCCTCTCGACATAATTGGAGCTTAGTGTGGGCTCATAATCACTAAAAGACTTAATAAATAATAATATAGAATAAATTAATTTATTTTTTAAAAATATATGATTTAGTAGTTTTATTATTAATGCAGGTTTGTGACCACAAGTGAGCAACTTCAGACTGACGGTTGGTGGCGTGGTTGGTGATTTTCTTATCGACCGTAGTTGAACAAATTGATAAATAAGATTGAACTTCCAATTTATATTATTTTGAGTTATAATTATAACTATTAGAAATGATTTGGAGGCTTGGAACTCTGTTTTGTGTAATTGGTTTATTTTGTGGCATCGTTTACATGAAACTATATTATATAACATAATTTATTTTTATAATTAATAATTTCTTAAAAATGTTTAAATTTCATGATTAATTATTCTAAATTATTTCGTTCAATTATATCACATGCATAATTATTTACTTGTTTTGTCATATACATGTGTATACATATTTGTTTGTATGTCCTTGTATATTTTTGGGTAACCTCCATGCGGGTTGTTACAGAATAGTTTATTTTTATCTTATATTCCAACTATTTAAACATGTAAGAGAAATGTTTAAAGTTTTTATGTCATTTCATCTCATTGCATTTACATTTCATTTTTTTTTCATTTACACTATTTTTAGTATCAACCAAACAGACCCTAAATAAAAAAATTGACATAAAAATCTTTATTTTATTTAACTTCTTACTCTACATCTAATTTTTAACCTATATAAAAAAATAAAAAATATTTTGTCTCACATATGGCCAAAGACCTTGATAGAAAAGTAAATAATATAATACTTTGTTTTCTCGAATAATTATATATTTTATTTGAGTACATATAATTTATTTTATAATATTTATTTTATTCTATATATTAATTAACTTTTATTATTTTAATTAATTTATTTTACTAATGTGACTTTTTGCATCATTAATTAATTGGTTACAAGTTTGTCACATTATCACTTAATGATATTTGTTAAACAGTGTTAGTTTTGAAGGCTAACTTAATGGTGAGCTAACTTAATAGATAGGGCTAAATGATGATTTGACTCATCCCAAGAGCTAAATGATGTTTGTTCTAAAAAAAATTGAAATAGATATTTAAATAAATTAATCGAGAAGCATTGCATTGAATTTCACATCACTCTTGCGAGTGTTTTTAACATTTAATTCCTCTATAAATTTTTTATATCATCTTTTTCTATTATATTTGGATTTTAATATGGAGAAAAGTTTTTTTAAAAACATTCTTATAGGGTTAAGTGACATTTATGAAATATTAGGATTTTGCAATTGTATTCAGATTGACCAATCCAAAGCCATCTCTCCAAACACCTATATTGAATCCTCATGTTTGCAAATATTTCAAAGGACGAAAAATTTGTTAACAATATTATTTATTTTTATGTTTCAAAAATTTACTTAAGATAAGTCTGGGGGTTATTAATTAATATACTTGACCTTCGTAGCACCTTTCGGAGGATTGTTGAATGGGTGAGTGCAATTGATTTATTTGGCTCAAACAATTTTTTAGGAAAATAAATAAAAAATAAAAGGGTGATATAAAGGTGTTTGGTGGAACATATATCAAATAAACAAAACATGAAAGCCTTTGCGATAAAAGAACATGAAAATAAAAAAACCACTTGATGGGAGGCCCGAGGAGAGGGGGAGAAGGGGAAGAAAATGGAGGGGGGAGGGAGTCGGTGGGAAGAGTGCTCGGGAGAAGAGGGGGAGGGGAGAGGGGAGGGGAGAAAGGAAAATATTTTATGTCAAATATAATTTTAATATTTATTATAGCTAAAAAAAATATTTTATTAGAAAATTAAAAAAAAAAGATGCAACCAAATGCCCTATATTGATTTTACTCCAATATATTAGTTTAGATATGACAAAAGTCAACATGGCATAATTTTGCTTGCAAAAATATAATACAACCATAGATTAGCACATTATATTCTTATTTAAAATTTTGTTATGTTGTATAATTTTATGAGTTTTTAATCAAAAAAAGAAGTTTTGTTTTTTTATATTACTTAGAGGTAGAAAAATAAAAATTAATTACCATTTTTACAATGACAAAAAAGTTTTGTTTTTTTATATTACTTAGAGGTAGAAAAATAAAAAATTCATTACCATTTTTACAATGACAAGAATGCATTGTAAAATTAAAATTTTAAAATATAAACTCAATACAAATATAAGTAATTTTTTATACAAAAAAATTGTTATTTTTCAGGGATAAAAGGCACAACAAATTTAAACTCGTTTTATTTAAAATTTTGAGCCCAAAGGTTTTTTTTTTAATTTTTTACTTTAGCCTAAAATATCGACCCAAACCGAACTTTAAATTGGGATTTGGGTCAAAGGCGTTAAGCACGACAAAAGTAATCAAAACCCTTCTGCGGTTCCCAGCCACATCCAACCTTCCCCCTCTTCCTCGGAGGTAATCCATGGATTTTTTTATAAAAAACAATTTATTATATAATACTGAACTTGGAAATTTTTATCCTTGATTTGTTGATCCCATTTCAATTGATATTCTTTTCCTTGAGTCCAATAAATTATGAGAAAATAGTCTGAGAATTCTTAGGACTTGTGCCATAAATCAGAAGGCAAACTGGGTCTTATTGATGAACATTTGTTTGAAAATGATGAAGTGGGCATGAGAAAATTTGCTGTGAATGTTATTAGATTAGGATTTGTTTTGCACTTTCTTTTTTTCTGTATGTACTAGCTAGTCATGATGATTTTTGGAAAAGGTTGCCTTACAAGGATGATTTCAGTTGGCACAGTTATGTCCATTCTACTGACTGAAAGACTTTGAATGTTGGGCCTTATTCATTTATAACTAAAATGAAGTTGGCTAGGTTTAGCTGTGTGAATGTTCTTAGATAAGGCTTTTTTTTTTTTTGAATTTCTTTTGCTATACTAGTCATAATGATTCTTGGATAATGTTATCCCTATTTCCACAACTTCAATTTGGCATAGTTAGGTCTGTCCTGTTCCATGGAATTTAAAGATGATAAGATGAGTTTTGGTGTAATAGTTAATGATGTTAACATAAGTGTTTTTATCCGCTTACTATTTTCCAGAATTCTGTTTGCATGTTATTACATATGGTCCTTGATAATTTAGTTGTCCCAAAACCTTGGTCAGTCTCAGAGTTTCTAGACTACAGAATGATGGATGTAAAGTGTTAACAATTTCAATTTGAAAAATATTGATTTTGTATTGTATGTGTTGGTCTGTAATGTCAGTGATTTATTGGAAGTGAGTGAATAAAAGTTTCCAACAGTTGGCAAGATGGAAGCATGGAAGTTACAGTACTTGCACATTTTCTGTTGTGGCCGTCTTCTTCCGTGCCGAGCTATGTAATTGAAGTTAATATTTAGTCCTAGAATCAGTGTATGAGGTTAGACAAGGATGTCATGTTTATTTAGAACAGCATTGAAATTATTGAAACCCAGCGGCTTGAGCTCTCACTATCTGAATGTTAAGAGAAAAATTTCTGTAAAACAGCAGCAGAAGCTGAATGTCATATCTGAAATCACATCATTGAAACATGAGCCTTTGGAGCAGGGAGTCGAAGGGGCCATCTCTGAAGGGGTACATCAACCAAGCCATCAAGAAGCTCTGCACTTTTCCAACAACAAAGTTGGACAATATTTGCAGTTAACTGCATTTCAGTTTCCAGAAAAATCACATAGCAGCAACATAACTCTATCTACCCAGCAAATCGCGGTCCTGCATGCTGTGTCAACTGGAAAGTCTGTGTTTATGACTGGATCCGCTGGTACTGGAAAGAGCTTTTTGCTCAATTATGCCATTGCTTTGCTAAAGAAAATGCATCAGCCAAAGCATATATATGTCACGGCCTCCACTGGGATTGCTGCCTTTGCCATCAATGGACAAACACTCCACTCATTCTCAGGTGTGGGGCTTGGCAAAGGGGATAGAGAATGTTTGCTGGCCGCTGTTGCAAGAAAAAAATCAGCTGTTAGAAGATGGAAAAAGTAAAGGTCCTAATCATAGATGAAGTGAGCATGATTGATGGTGAATTGTTTGATTCTCTTGAATATATTGCTCGTATGATAAGAAAAAACAAGAAAAGGTCCGGTGACACATTATGGGGTGGAATACAACTCATTGTAGCTGGTGATTTCTTTCAACTTCCTCCCGTTGTGGTTCCTAATCACAAGAAAGAATTTGCTTTTGAAGCTGATTGCTGGAACGCTAGCTTTGATTTGCAGGTTGAGCTTACTCATATTTTCCGACAGTCTGATTATGAGATGATTGAATTGCTTCAGGATATAAGAAGAGGCCACAAGAATTCACTTCGACTGAAATTACTGCATGATTGTTATACATCTGTCCGCAAATTAGCAACAGAGGAAATGCAGCGTATAACCACCCTTTATCCTAGGAATGAAGATGTTAGCAAGGTAAATAATGATGTTCTGAGAAACTTAGGGGCAGAAATTATTACATATACAGCTCTGGATGAGGGATCTGAGCTATGGAAGAGTGAGCTTAGAAAAGGAATTGCTGCTGAGGAACTGGATATATGTTTGGGTGCAAGAGTGATGCTAGTGAAAAATTTAAACCATGGTAGTTGTGGGCTTGTAAATGGCGCAACTGGTGTGATTGTAGATTTTCAAAAGAAGCGGAAAGTTGGGAAGAATAGGTATATCTATGATATCTGCCCGCGTGGGTTGTTGCCGATAGTTAAGTTTGATACAGGCCTTGTGATGGTGGTAACTCCAGAGTCTTGGGATGTTCTTGATGCTGACATAGTTGTGGCCACTCGTAGACAGATTCCACTCATACTAGGTTGGGCCCTTAGTGTACATAAGTGCCAGGGAATGACTCTTTCTCGTCTTCATACCGACCTTACAAAGTCTTTTGGTTATGGAATGGTCTATGTTGCTCTCTCTCGGGTGAAAAACTTGGATGGTCTTTACTTGTCTGGCTTTAAACCTTCAAAAATCAAGGCACATCCGAAGGTTGTGGAATACCATGAAAGGTTATGGGCTTCTAAATCACGCACCGTCCAGGGTGAGCGCTGAGCAGATTTAGCTTATCATGTTTATAGTTGTAAAGCTGCCTTTTTGTATGACTGATTACGCTTGAAATTGATTGATATCAATTTTCTTAATCTTTTTGAGTGAATGCTTCGTTCAGATCATTCTTCGTGGTGAAGCCAAAGATTATGGTCACATTCAGGACTCGAATGCCAACCAGTTGTATTTGTTTGCTAACATTTTTATGGACTGTTTCATTTTTGTTGGCACACTATGCAATAGTGTCCGGTATGTGGAGTATGGCAAGAAGTATCATTTCGCAGAGATAAAATGAAAGCTGCGCCTACAGTTGCAGATGACACGCTGATAGAGATCTTCCTTCAGTCTTTGAATGTTATTCAACTCAGAAAAGTATATAACATGCCATATTTTCGGATTGTATATGTCTGGTTGTATCCCTTACTTTGTATGCTTCGAACTCCGTTTGTGACCAACTTTTGTGTTGTGTATGTTATCTGCTTAGATGAATTCTAGGGTCTTATGGAATCGAGGATAACAAGGGCCCAGAATCTTGTTATCAGTTCGGCTATCTTTGGAAGGCCCAATTCTACGAAGTT
Source organism: Piper betle (assembly GCA_033002965.1). Taxonomy (NCBI): domain Eukaryota; kingdom Viridiplantae; phylum Streptophyta; class Magnoliopsida; order Piperales; family Piperaceae; genus Piper; species Piper betle. The sequence continues at coordinate 871 of JAURVB010008203.1, read as the reverse complement.
TGATAATTGGGCTTTATTACGAGAGTATTATTTTTAACTGGTAGTTGTAAAATTCTTTATTGTAAATTAAATTAGTGTACCAGAATGCTATCTTGTTATTGTCTTGGAGCTACAAACAACACTTTAAAGCTGTTCCTCAGAATTTGGAATGAAATATTACGTTTTTGCGTTCTTCCTTCTTATCATCTTTTTCTTCGCCGGCTGTTCTGACAGGAAGTTTCATGGTGAAGATTCGGTCAGTTCGGCACGAAATAACATCAAACTTCCAAACGAATAAAGAAACTTTAAAACTTAATTAAAAAATTTGCATCTGCCGCTCGAGGATACCTGCGAGAAGCAGTCAGAGAGCACAAACAAGAAGACATGAACACATTGATCAATTTTCATCTGCACTTTGTCATTATTTGGGCATTCTATGCAAAGCTAATACTTTTAAAAGGTTACCCATTAGTCTAATCATCACTGCTTTTCATAAAGCTATATATTAGCTAAATACTACCAGAGTCTGCATGAATAATGTTAGCAAGATGTGATGTGCGCATTTCATTTCTTAATGAAATGTCTTCAGCCAAGATTTTTAATACTTATTTTAGATTTACATAGTCTTTGTATCAAGCGTCAGCAATGACGATACACGTTGGTGGAGAACAAGAAATATGGTCCATTTGATGTGAATTTTCCTTCTTGATTCAAATTACTCTGTACATCATGATACTATCCAGGAAAATCTATCGTGTATAAGACAAGGAAGCCGTTAGAGAAAAAAAGGAAGGACAAATGCGTTACTTTGCATGGGGCAAACGACGAGAAGTTGATGTTAGCTCTTCAATGGGAACATAGTCTACACCAATCTTTTTGTCCCCATGCGTGC
>JAURVB010008202.1:0-12226 GCA_033002965.1 Piper betle | reverse complement strand
GTGTTTACTTTACCTCAACTTAACAGCATCAAAAAATAAGATACCTAATCCAAATCATTAAAATCTAAGTATAAGAAGTAGATCATGCATCAACATCTTTAAAAAAACTCAATATATAACACCTCGTTTTGGTTCACCCATGAACCAACCCAAAAATGTTACCGGTGACCAAACTATTCACTAATCTACTTGATTCGGTTAAGCCAACCTAGATCTACCCTTGGCATGTCAAGATGGTGATGTAGCATGCAAAGCATGGATGAGATATTTGGGTTCTAACGTTGTCCTGCAAGCATGGTATGATATGCAAATAAGCATACAAACAAACTAAACAAACGAAAAGTTTAAAAGAAAATGTATATTTTTAAAGTAAAATAGACACTCTCTCCTAAAAGGGCAATGGGGGCCACCTAGTCAATGACAAGATGTATATATTTCTAACAATAAAAATCCACAACCACAGTCCAAACACAATATTTTCTACACATTCTAGATAACCTTACTTTCCTCATCATATAGCCGAGTCTAAGCTCCATTGCTCACGTATTTATTTTTCATTCCCTAGTTTATTCACATGCAAGATATTTATAATAGTTCACAGAATAGTATTTCAATTTCATCCTCTACCGTTCAACACACATCATCAACACTAGTTACACTTGGCAGGTACATGTGTGTGCAATTTCAATGCTACTACTCCGTAGTCCCAACAACACTCATTTCTCGCACTACATATATAATAGAAAGACGTTAACAATGAGGATTATTGGTCTAGAAATAACTTTTAAAAACCTTACAAGGAAAGCTGATCTACCCGTTGAATAAAAAACATCATTACTCTTCTTCATAGAACTCTCGTAAGGGCAATAATAGGAGTCGTCAGCCTCACGTACATCATCCCCTTTCTATCTCATCCTCATACATTGGCCACTTTAAACTATCCCTTGCGCAAAAAAATCATTCTCCTTCTCTTTCAACCCTGTACATACCTCGTATTACTCATGGCCCTGAGTACAGAGGCCGAATACTCTCAGGCATGCGCCTTTAATACCCTTTAAAACTACAAGTGTAGACATGCACTACACAGTAGTAATTGTAAACCTCTACATTTCTCCGAGTTTGAGGAATTCAAGGTGGAGTTATCAGGATCTCTTGGGAATGGAATGGATGCTCACACCTAGAGCCAACTTTGACAAACACACACCCTATCTAAACATGCGGGGTGGTTAGTTTTCCTCGTCTCAGATCTCCTCACTAAAAAAGATGAAAACTATATGCACACAGACCTGGGTAGGGGTTTCACATAATAAGGTCATCCGAAAGCGTCGTGAGTTGGATCTAAGTTTCGAAAATAAACTCGAGGGATCTCATCCTTGAGAGTTATTAAACTCAAAAATACAATTGTCAAAGTGAAACGTGTGGAGTGGGATACAATAAATCCACCACTCGACAAGTCCGCTCACCTGTCAAATCAAATCACGATAGAATGAGACAATAAATCGAGAGTGAGTCTTAAATGTACCTGGTAGAAGCTCCAATCATGTCCACGTGCCTAGGTGGCAAGCTCCTACTCCATACCTACACATTAAATCAAGAAGGTAATGACCACTAACTGAATGATGCATCAAACTCATCATAGACTTCATATTCACAGTACACTCATCATCAATCAATAGTCAAACAATCATCGGTGTAAAAATAGACTCTAGCACATCCTGTTCATACTGGGATTATTATGTATTCTAAGCTTACGTTGTAGTCAATTAGCATGCTAAGATTTAATTTACCTAATTAGATCATTAGCATTCATTAAACACAACTCAAGTCCATGCAAGTATCACTTCATCCACCATCAAGCATTCATCACATCAAACAATCAATCCTAACATGTCATGCTAACAATCATCAATTTAAAATAATTAAATCATTGGTAACTATACCTCACATCATCAGCAATCGGCGATGGCTAGGGTTTTGTTGTGCGGCTTCAAGACTCAAACCCATCACCTGGTGGCAGTCCGAAGTTCAATTGGGTTCAACTTGATGAATTGTGTGGAAGATCCTGTGAATTTCAACGAATTTGGTTTTCTGGCAGCGTTCAGCGTCTTTTTGGCAGGTTTTTCAGCGAGGCAATCGGGGTTATAGGTCGGGATCCAGTTGGTGAGCTCTAGCCAATGGTGGTGGTGGTGAGGACGACGCCCGGTGGCGATGACTGCTGGCAAGTGGTGACGAGCCGGCCAAGGCCTGTCAGTGGGACGGCAGCAGCGGGCTGTGGCTGGTATGGCGGTGAATTGGCACCGGGAAAGGCAGAGAATCAGCACCGCGAAGGGTAGTGCGGTGGCCGTAGGTGGCGGTGGTGACGTGGAACTCGGGGTGGCATTAGCGGTGATTGGGTTTGGGGGAAGAAAGTGTTGGGGAGGAGTTCGGTGGTAATTTCATGATTGAAACTTCAGCTCGACTATAACTCAAGCCAAAAATAATAACTAAGTCGTAATAAATCCTGAAAACTTCGGAAAATGTCATAAAATATAATACACACCATAACATTACAATGACATGATCTATAATTAATAACCCACCCAAACTACCCTATAACGCGCCCCTAATGGGTTGTTTGACCTAAAAATAATTCTATGATCAAATACTTATAAAAATATATACTACATACTTTTATATACTCTAATAACACATTTCTCATCATCTTTTTGGCGTTATCATCATATACTCAAGTATGCTTGACCTTTGTGAGATCCCTCAATTTAATCCTACATCCAATATTAACTTCCGGGTAAAATCTTATTTATAAGTGGGAATGGGGTATGGATCTTTAACTTGGCTAACCACTTTCAGAGATGACATAGCCCATTATGTTGTACTTTGAGCTTAGGTCATTACAAATGGTATCAGAGCCTCCTAGTTTCGTGTTAGATGGTGGGATGGAGTAGGAATGTTGGTTATGCTTCCGGTTACAGGACAAAGAAGGTCGTCGGTTGGGGCTAGTGACGGGCCAAGAGTAGGAATTTTGAGGATGAAAATTTCTAAAATGAGTGGGTTGTGAGATCTCCTCAACATAGTCCTAAATCTAATACTTACTGGGGCAAAATCCTATTTATAAGTAAGAATGGACTATAGATCTTTAACTTGGTTAACCACTTTTGGAAGAAACGACTTAGCCCATTACGTTGCACTTGGACCGGGTCATTACAACCCTCATCACTCATAACTCATAACTCACAACTAACCTCTGCTCAGCACACGGTTAATGAAACTGACTCCGACTCTGAATTAACCAGTTGAACCGACAGGTTCGGCGAATATAAAAATTCTGAATCGAGTCACAGGTTTTACAACCTTCCCTCCTTAGAAAATTTCATCCTTGAAATTTTGATCAAGGCAGTGGCCAACTCATTCATAATCCGAAGAGGTAATCTCTAGTAAGGTACCTAGTTATGAAGATGGTTGTTCTAATATCTTCTGGGTATCGCTTCCTCATCTCATCTTCACGTTCCCATGTAGATTCTTCAACTTCTTGTCAAGTCCATTGCACTCATTCTAGGGGAACTTCTTTTCTTCGGAGAATCTTCACTCTATGATCTACAATCTAAACTACATCTTCTGGATACATCAGGTTTGGTTGCAACTCTATCTCTCTAAAACTGGCAACATGAGAGTGGTCTAGTTGGTATTCCTTTAGCATTGACACATGGAAGACATCGTGCACAGTTGATAGGTGAGGTAGCAATGCTAGCCTGTAAGCCACTAGTCCAATATATCATTGATTGAGTTTCAGCTGATAGGTGAGGCAGCAATGCTAGCCTGTAAGCCAATGATCCAATATATCATGGATTGAGTTTCCCTCGCATCCCGAATCTCGTGTTTCCCCTAGTCGGAGAGACCTTCAGGAGAACGTGATCTCCTAATGTGGAATAAACCTCACGTCTGCGTCAATCAGCATAACTTCTCTGTTTGCCTTGAGCTGACCTCATTCTCTTCTTGATCTGCATTACCACTTCCTGGGTCTACTGGATCATCTCTCGCCCAACTATTACTGGCTCACTACCCTATGCCCAGTTCTCTGGGAATTCACATGGTCAGTCGTATATTGCCTCTAACAATGCTATTCCTATCGTGGCCTGAAAGCTGTTATTGTATGAGAACTCCACTAGAGGTAGGTGTGAGATCCCACATCTAATACATACTGGATAAATCCTGTTTATAAGTGGGAATGGACTATAGATCTTTAACTTGGTTGACCTGTAACACCCCAAATCCGGTTCACACTCGTGAACCGAACCGGCATGTTACAGGCCCCGGTTAGGTCGGCTAACCCGAACCTAACTCATGCGGATCCAATCTCGGCATCTTAAGATGTAGATAGGACTTGTCATGCATGGATAAATGCTTAAAACCCTAACATGATACTACATGGATGACACGCAACCTAAATTTCACATCATTACAATTACGATAAAAATTCTGAAATAAAACATACAGGGTCTCCCCTAAAAGTGCAATTATGGGCCCACCCTGTCAAAATAATATATATATATTATATATATATATAATTGTATACACATGCATCCATAATTTCATTCACACAAAATCTAACATCTTATGAATTCATTCTGAAGCTGGGGTTTCAACCCACCACGCTTCCGCTGCGCATCTCTGATCATGTTCACATTCTATCATCGTCTCATGCATTTGAACATGTCATTCACAATATAATAACATAATAACACAATATTAAACATTCAGAAATCTAACATGTATGTGTGTACAAGACCTCATTGCTCCTCCGTCCAAGCTGGCTCCTCCAACTCGTGATTATTACCTACATATAGTATAAAAACACGTCAGTAACAAGTGTTACTGGTCCGGAAAATAAAATAACTATAACAAGCTGGCTATGAGAGCAAACTCTCATATGAAAGAAAACATCATACTCCACGTGAACACTCTGAAGGGCACTACTGAGGAGCCACTGGGCTGCAGACCCGGTAGCATCCCGAACTTACTGATCTGCTGCTGGTACTGTGCCGCTCTCGGCACTTCTTTTTCAGTACTTCTCGTGAAACTTTATCCTAAGCCCTCTCCTTACCTCCATATTTCTCCTGGCCTTGAGCACGAAGGCCGAGTACTCTCAGGCAGTCGCCTTTAGTACCCTTTGAACCACAAGTCCGGACATGCGCTGTACTAAACAGTACCCGTAAACCTCCACGTTCTCCGGGTGTGAGGAACTCAAACGCGGAGTTGTCAGGATCCCTCGGGAATGGAACAGTCCGCTGGCACTAATCCAGAGCCCGCTTTGACTGTCACGGCATCCTCTGCATGGTACGTGCAGTCGATTTCTCCATCTCTCGTCTCACTAGAAATGCGAAAACTACATATATATATAGGCTTGGGTAGGGAGTTATATAATAGGCCCGAAGGCAACTTTTGGTGGATCTTGTTTTCGAAATCATCCTCGAGGGATCTCATCCTCGAGGGGTTATTAATCCGGAAAATGTTCGATTAAATGGCCCGAGTTAAGTGGGATCCGATAAAACGCCACTTAACCCGTCCTGCAGGCAATAAATTAAACATACAATAGAAAGAGTAAATCAGAGACGAGTCCTAAACGGACCTGGTAGAAGCTCCAAGCGTGTCATCGCGCCTAGGCGGCGAGCTCCTACTCCGTACCTACACATCAAAACTAAATACTAACGCCCACTAACTAAATGATGCATCAAACTCAATAACATCACACACAATGCAACCACAAGATCATCCATCAAAATAACAATCAGATAATTATAAGAGTAAATAATCCTAACTCAAACTATTCATACCATATTTTATTCTGTTCTTCTAAGTTGCATCGTACTAGATTAACATGCTCATACACAATTCATCTCATTAGATCACTTACTTCATTCGCTAACAATCTCATCATGCACATCTTTACTTTATTCATGGTCAAGACATTAATCATGATAATTAATCAACCCTAGCATGCTATGCTAACAATTATCATCAATTTTAAATAAATCAATCGGAGGTAATTATACCTCACGTTGTCGACAATCGGCGACGGTTAGGGTTCCGTCGCGTGTCTCGAAACTCAAATTCGGCGCTCATCGGCGTCCGAAGCTCGATCGGGCTCGACTGGGTGAGCCCCGCGGAAGATCCGATGAATTCCAGTGAATTCCAGAAATTCCGATTTTCCGGCGGTTTTCCGGCAGCTGCTGGCGGTTTTCGGCGGCTTCCGATGGTTTTCCGGCGACAATCGCCGGCGGCGTCTACTGGTCGGAAAGGGGTCGTGTTGGGTACCCTCGGAACCGGCTCGGCGACCCTGACTCATCTATGACCTCAGCGTGGCCAATGGAGGCGGCGGCTCGCCGGAAAATGGCAAAACAGAGCCGGCGGCGATGGGACGCTAGATCCGGCCAACCACGGCGGCTATGGCCTCCGTTCCAGTCGAGGAAGGTCGCTGGAAGGCTGAGGGTGCTGAGGCGACCGACCGATCGCGGCGGCGCTGGTCGCCGGCGGCGGAATCGGCGACGGAAGTGCAACGCGGGCGCGGCGTCGCGGCGTGGCTTCCTCGCGTCGCGGCGGTCCGATGAGGGCCGGACCTAGTCGGGGCGGCAGGGCGACGTCGTCGCCGAGCTGGGCGGCGTCGGTCGACGGCCGGGCGGCGCCGACAGCGGCGGCGGTGGCGCGCGAACAGGGGCGGCGCGGCACGAGGGTTTGGGCGTGGGGAGAAAAGGTCGGGGCGGAGAAGAAAGGTTGGGTGGCAATCTTGTAATTAAGACTTGACTCGTCTCCGGCTCGAGTCAAGTATAATAACTAAGTCATATTAAATCCTAAAAAAATTCATAAAAATCGGGAAAAATCCCGTAAAATCAAACAACACACAAAAAATCATAATGATATGCTCTAGAACTATCAACCCACCCGAAATGCCCGTAACGCATCCTGACGCAATAAACGGCCTAAAACTAATTCTACGATCCATTATATATAAAAATAATAATAAAAATCACTGGCATACTCTCATATATTCTGATAACTCATTCTGTTCTGCTGTGTTCATGACGTTATCATCATATACTTGGGTACGCATGACCCTCATAGCTCATACACGCGACCGGCGTCGGCTCGGTACACGTGTCCTGAAACTGACTCAACTCGAAAATAACGGTCGACCCGACCGGTTCTGAATATAAAACCCTAACTCGAATCGTGGGTTTTACATGACCATTTTAAAGAAATGACTTAGGCCCATTATGTTGCACTTTGGGTTGGGCATTACAAATGGTATTAGAGCAACCTGGTTATGTATTAGATGGTGGGCAAGACTACAGATGTTGGCTAAGGCTGTCGATCACGAGCTAGAGAAGGACGTTTGCTGGGGCTAGCAACGGAGGCTGTGTGTAGGAATTTTGGGGACAAAATTTCCTAAGGTGGGTGGATTATTAGATCCCTCAACTTAGTCCCACATCTAATACCTACTGGGAAAAGATCCTATTTATAAATGGGAATGGACTATAGATCTTTAACTTGGATTAACCATTTTAAAGAAATGACTTAGGCCTATTATGTTACACTTTGGGCTCAGTCGTTACAGTAGGTACTTTTCCCAACTTCCACTGAAATCCAAAATGCATGCTCGGAGTAAATCCTCTAGGATCTGTATGGTCTTCAGCCTGCCCATCCATCCGAGGGTGAAAGATTGTGCTGAATCCTGACTCGGTGCCCATAACTACCTGGAAAGCTTTCCAAAATTGAGATGTGAACCTCAGATCCTTGTCTAATATGATCTCCCATGGCACTTCATGTAGTCTGACTATCTAGTCTCTGTATAGTGTGGCCGATGTGGTCAATGGGTAATCCATCCTAATTGGTATGAAGTGTGCGCTCTTTGTGGTCGTCTACTATGACCCATATTGCATCCCTCTATAAGAGAGGGTCCTAGGCAAACCAATTACAAAGTTATAGGCTATGCTCTCCCACTTCCATTCTTGGGTTTCTATCGGTTGTAGCATGCCACCTAGGCATGCGTGCTCAGCTTTCAATTGCTATCATACCAAACATCTGGCAACTGTGTCATATACCTCTTTTTATTCCTAGCCACCAATATGTTCGTCAGATATTATGGTACATCTTCACCCCACCTAGATGCATTGAGCATCTCGATGTGTGAGCTTTATGAAGAATCATACTTCATAGTGTGGGGCACTCTAGAACATTTGGCACAAAGAGTCAACTACTTCAGTCAGACTAACCCATCTGCATCTCTGGCCAATTCCTGATGTGTTCCCTACTCCAACCACTACTTCAATTGTGGGTCTGTTTCCTATATCTTGATCTGCTCAAGTACACTCGGCTGAATGGTTAGTTGCTCCATCATTCTAACAAACTGTCTCTGGCCCATAGTATATTGAGTCACTGACACTACTACCAACCTGCGAAGTACAAGACTCTTAGTTTCTTGCTCAACGTATCTGCTACCACATTTGCATTGCCCTTGTGGTACACTATGTCAATCTCATAGTCTTGCTAACTTCTCTAGCCATCTTCTCTATCTCCTGTTGTAACGACCCACCGATCCCGAGCCATGAGCCAAGTGTTACTATATAAAACCAAGTGTGTCATAAATTAATTTTCTATTAATTTTCAAGATTTTAAATAAACCCATGACAAAAATGTAACATAAAAAATGCTCGGAATAATCTAAGCCCCATGAACTGAACCGAAATCCCACTGCCATGCAAACAATGCTCTCACCCGTGGAGACAATTCCACATTAATGATAGAAATACTAAATCATATAATTACAAGAAATGAGTTAATATATTTCACAACATCTAAATTTGAATCATTTACTAATTATGAGCCTATGTCGAGCTCTTATTATGCTGGAGGGTGGCCGCCCATCCAGCTACAATGCCATGTATGCGCACACACATTACGTGCCCCTTGACATGTAGTTACCGATGTTTTTCATTGACTCATCCGCTCGGTATCACAAGTGCATAATGAGTCGCTTAGTGCCATTGCGCCCTGTCACCCCTTTCACCATGAGAGCAAGTATTTAATTTTTCATGAATTTTAAGGTGCTGCCCCTTGTCAGACTAAGTTAATTCTTTGAGCCTGGTTGCTCTCTAGCTCATGGTGGTCAAATGTGGGATCAGGCCAACCAAAACTTCCAAATAGGAATATATAATTTTAAGGGTGGGTGTTGCCCCGTGTCAACTAAGCCAATTCTTTCACCCTGATTGCGCTCGGTGCATGGTAGTCGAATATGGGCTTAGACTGACCAAGACTCCCACACATGATTATGTAACATTTCAAATAATTATACAGACCTAAAATTTTGTTTCGGCCTACGACACACGATCCTAATATTAATGAAACTTCTCTAAAGCCTTCCCTTTGTAAGCCAAATGTGCTCACAAACTATTCAGAGGATGTTTTATTTAACATCAACAAAACTCTCCTTTATATAAAAGAATAAGTGTTGAAGTCAAGAAGTCAATACATTAAATTTTATATAAAAGAATGTAATCACACATAAATATATTAAACACCAACTATTTGTGTGATTTTGAAAAGTAAAAAAACTGATTATTGAGTTAAAGCGAATGAGTTTTAAATTGCACTCACGAGTTCCCAATCCATTATATTGGTACTCTAAACGTTATAATTTATAATTTATGATATTGATTCTTAAAAATTAATTTAATTAAATATTATTTATGGTTCGTTCTAAGATTTATAAAACCCTAAATAAAATAACCTAATTAATGTTTTCAGGGTTTTACAATCACCCCGCTTGGGAATTTTTGTCTTTAAAAATATAATAGGGTCATAAGGAGAAAATTACTCATTCATCTAACTTCTTTCTTATCCTAGCTTAGGAATTTCTTCCCTTATGCATTGGTATACTTGTATCTAGCTCTATAGAAGTTATTTGAAAATGTTCATATTTTCTTTAAAAAATTCATTTTAGAAAATCATGATTTACAATTTATTTGTTTTCATTTAAGCATTGTTAGTTATATGCATAGCTAAAGTGGGGCACACTGTCCCATGACACTATCATCTATATCCCACAAGTGTCCTATACCACCCATATTGCCTAGATAACACCTCTGATTGTAAAGACGTCTCATATACGCTCATTGGTTTAAGTGTCACTGTACACCTAGCATTACACATAAGTGGCACACTAATAATTACTGACCATCTAAAATAATGAAATTTAATTCTATAAAAGAATAATCAATTCTTATATAAAAGAAATTTTACCCTTGGGATATTGGACTCTTAGACTTTCAACAAGGTAATGATGGATTTGTTTGGTTCGGTGGGAAACAGCTCTGATACCACCTGTAACGACCTGCCCATTCCAAGTGACAAGCCAAATGTTGTTATATTAAACGTAAGTGTCTCATAAATTAATTTTCTATTAATTTTCAGGATTTTAAATAAACCCATTGATGTAAAATTTAATATAAAATATGCTCCAAATAATCTAAGCTCCATGAACCTTAAATTGAAATCCCCACTGATCACGTGAAGCAATCTGGGAGTGTAACAACATATGAGGAAAAAAATAATGGTCTAACAATGCAGTCTTCTAACTACTCACACCCGTGGAGGCGATTCCGCATTAGTGATAAAAATGCTAAGTCATATAATTACAAGAAACAAGTTATGTTCCACAACATCTGAATTTGAATCTTTTAATGTTATGAGCTTATGTCGAGCTCTTATGCTGGGAGGGTCACTGCCCATCTAGCTACAATCCCATGTATGCGCATACACGCTATGTGGCCCTTGTCCTATAGTTACCAATGTTTACCATTGACACACCCTCTCAATATCACAAGTGTATAATGAGTTGTCTGGCGCACTATTCCCTGCCATGCATAATAAATCCTTTAAAAATCTAAAAAATATGGAAAAATCCTATAAAATATAATACACATCATAGCATCACAATGACATGTTCCATAGGTAAGTACTCACCCAAATTGCCTTATAACATGTTCTAATACATTATCCGGCTAAAAATAATTATATGATCAAATACATTAAAAAAATATACTGCATGCTTTCATATACTCTAATAACTCATTTCCTCATCGTATTTCTGATATTATCATCATATACTCATGTATACTTGACTCTCATCGCTCATAACTGACGGCTGCATTGGTTCAGCACACGGTTCATGAAACTAGTTCGACTTAAACCGACAGTTGAACCGACTGGTCGGCTAATTAAAAACTTTAAATTGAGTCAAGGAGTTTTACACAACCTCTTAGCTACATTGGGGGGTAGTTGCCTTTGTATAGCTTGGAGTGATCATTAATTATTGCCTATGAAAGTCACTCATTTAGTCACAGGGGAGGTGCTACTTCTTCTGTGACTCGAAATGCTCATTTAGGAGCCTTTAGGACTAAGACCCTTCTTATGATAGGATGATCACCATATATTATATGAAAATCCCATAAAGTGTCATTTTTAAGCCTCTTTAAGGGTTAAGATTTACTTATGTAAAATTTGTAGGACAATAATCTAATAAATAACTTTTCAAATAATAACATTAAGATTTAATACGTTCTCTTTAGACCGAATTGAGGTGTTACAAGTAAGCTTCTAATTTTTCATAACATTATAGACCATGTTAAGTCCCTTCTATACTGCACAAAAATGGCGAGAAGCTTAGAAAACATATTCCATGAGAAGTCAACCTCGGTTGCAATCATGTCCTCAAAGATCGATTGAATTTTTTGGACCAATTTCAAAATTATTAGTTTCTTCCCCTTGTTCAAAGAACAAATAATTTACTTTATTCATCCTAATGCGAGCTTTAGGAGACTATTAAGTGTACAATTATCACAAATGGAGAAAATTATTATATTAAATTAAATACTAGGATAACATAAGATTATTTATGTGGCATACATTGAATGTTAAGCAAAACTCACAATTACGATACTTAACTGACATAACTAATAAAACGTATCCCAAATAAAATTTTATGCAATCCATAGCTAAGATTAGACTAACTTAATAATCTTCAATGGTGGAGACCAAATATAGTCGACCATGCAATATTAATTAAATTAAGTGCAAGTTTAGCCCAGAATAAACAAGTATTCACCACTCTTAATCAATAATTAAATCCATTAAAATAATTAATTTAAAATAATCTACTGCTCTCAAAAAGCCA